>JAIFGZ020000154.1:0-170715 GCA_019925245.2 Oryza australiensis
TGACCCCGTTTTTGAGGCGGGAATCTTTCGTGTTCATAGTACCATTTCCACTGGATCGAGTAGGTGGTACCCACGAATACGATCTTGGATAATCAAGTGCACATGCACGAATAGTCTTACATTACCATTATTACATCAATAGGCCCGAAGGCAATGTTCAATCCCACAGGACCTTATGGTCAGAATACAACATAAAAACGAATTTAGATAAGGCGGCGGAAAGATGCGGCGGCTTGTCAATTGCCACGAGCAAGCGGCCAGGAGCTAAGGTCTAGTATGCGCGCGTCGGTTCCTTCGCCCTCAGTAATACGCGAAGGGGTCTTCGGCTCTTCATTTCCATCATTTGGAGGTTTGTGCGTATAGCAAGGGTGAGTACCAACCGTACTCGGCAAGCCAACACTTGAATTGATGCATATGATAGGGTTATTCAAAGAATACCATGGCTAGGGTTATTTTGCGTAAAGCCAGGTTTTCACAATTCTTTTCACAACCTATCGACTAGCCAAATCAAGTTTTAATTTCATAGTTCATTAATCCGGCGACGGTTACGTCTACCATCCATCGTGATTCCAAAGATGGCTTCCGCCTCCGGTTTGTCATGATTTTACGGGAGTCCACCCTTCTCGCATCTCGAGAAGTTGATCCACCAGCGAATAAAATCATCATGCAAACCCATCCCAGCATTTTAAGTTCAAAGTCTAGCCAAGCGAAAGTCTTGTCACGATGCTCATTATCGCGAGCACGGCTATTCGAATAGATTGATTCATTCACCTTTGCGGTGGATGTACACTTTACCCGTACTCGCGACGGTAACAAATGAGCCTACGCCTCAACACATGAGACAGTCACGGCAAAGCCTTTTGATAACCTTGCTTTGGCGTACCCGCTCCATGAACTTAAGCCCTCATGCACTCTAGCCGTCCTTTTCTAGCGGTGAGAGGAGTTAAGCGCACCGGGTAAGGGAAAACTTTCCAAATCTTTAAGTTTAATTAACATCGGTTTAATTCCACCACTCATAACAAAGGCCGCAGCCTCATTCTCATCCCATAACCACATCATAGAGAACCATCTATGCAAGGATACGCCTCGCTCGGCTATCTAGTCGGCTAGGTCTATACCCATTCGAGAAGTACGGTTGTACGGGCTCGTTTCCGGCTATCTCATGGCTCGGTCCTTAATTGACCAGGGTCGGCACTTGCCTTTTCCGGAATCCACCCGAATCATCCAAGCGCCCAGTCTAAAACATTTGTATGGTACTTTCAATTTTCATCAAAACTTAGTTCATCATTATCATGGCCATGTGGCGCTCATGTCTCCACATGCCGTATCTCAACTACCTTCCCTAAGGTAGTTGCCCGAGCACAAAGCTTTTCATAAAGTCATGAGTATGCATAAATCTAAGTGTAGCATGGCTAAAGCGGTTTACCAAAGTTATTCTTCGGTTGTTTGTATGACATCGCGAGTTACAAGGAGTAATTCTAAAGGTAATCAATAGCAAGGTATGGCATAACAAGTATAGGTAACTCGTAAAGCATGCATATTTAGAGTTTAAAATAACATCATTTCGCAATTGGGATTGATATGTTCGAAGGGTGTGAAGACTTGCCTTGCTCGCACACTTGAGGGGTGGGATCTTGACGGGGTCGATGCCGGTTTCTTCGAGACGCTACCCGTACGTGCGAAAGATCAATTGAATTCAGTTAGAATTCAATAAAATACCAGAGATCGAAAAGAACCATAAAAGCCATGAAAACAACTCCAAAAGTTTTTTTGCCGAAAATTCTACTCGAGTTAGAACAAGGGTTGCGAGGAAAATCCGGGTTTTGGAATCGAGTTGATGACCTAGGGTTTTCGCAAAGTCGGCGATCGCAATAAATTGGGAAATTACGTTTGCAAATATCAGCGAAGAAAATTCGTGCTCGAAATTTGAGGTTTGAGCACAAAAGCGAAACCTATTTCAATGGCGGAAAAGAATTAAGCGGAATCCGGACTTAAAAACGATGCGAAATGAAATTCCGAAAACGTCCGATTCTAATTTTTCAAACTTTGCCGAGAAAATATGCGAGAAAATAATTTATTTTTGCCCAAAATTTTACTCAAGTCATCCCAAAATATTTTCCAAATTTTCCAAAATTTTTCCCAAATTTTTCCCTATTTTTCTTTTCTTTTTCTTTTTTTCTTTTCTTTTTCTCGGCGCACTATTCATCGGCTCCAAAGGTGTTCGGCCGAACACCTCTACCTCTACCTCCTCCTCTGTTACGGCGGCGGCCGGCGCAAGCACAGAAAGGAGGAGGTGGCGGCTCGGCTTACGGTGATGGCGACGGCAAGGGAAGGGCGGCGGAGCTCGGGCGCACGGCGGCGGGGCGCTGGCGGTTCGGAAGAGGGGAAAAGGCGGCGGCGGTGCGGGGAAGGGGCGGGGTTGCCGGCTCTCGCCTGGGGCATGGGCAGGGGGCGAGGAATGGAGGAGGGGGCCGGCGCAGCTTGGGTGCCACGCGGCGCGCTGCGATGCAGGCCGGCTCGGTCGCGCGCGGCGTGGCGGAAGGCGCGGCGCACGCGGGGCCACGTACGGCGTCGTGCCGCGCGAGCTGCGGGCGGGCGGCGCGAGTCGCGGCAGCGGCGATGACAGCGCGGCGCGGGCGCGGGCAGGGGCAAAACAGGCGGCAGTAGCGGCGGCGCGGCGCGGGACCGGCACGGCAGGGCGGGCGCGTGGCGGCAACGGCGCTTGGCGCGGGCGGGGGCCGGGCGCGGCGCGCGGGGTTGTCAGGGCGCGGGCGCGTGCGCGCTCATGCGGCGCGTGGCGCACGCGGGTGCGGCGCGGTGCAGCGGGCGCGCGGCGGGAGCGAGGCGGGGCGGGACGGCGTCGAACAAGTGGTGACCGATGAAGCAGTGCGACTTTTTAATTTCCCGATTTTCCATTTTCTTTTCCCATTTTCTATTTTCTTTCCTTCTAGAAATTCCAAAATAAACTCTAATATTCCAAAAATAATTTTTAACTTTATATTTTAAACTTTTTCTTGACTTTTATTTTTCCATAATTACTTTTCATATTTATTTAAATTCTTTTTCCTAATTTTCATAATTCACCCATTAAATAAAAAAAAAGTTTTCCCAAGTTTCGAGTACGCCTCAGAAATTTTATTGTTCATTTTGTGTCTTAATCTATCCAAAAATTTTATTTTATATAGCCCAAATGCGTTTTCGCAAATCCGCACTTTCCCTCGAATCCTTTTAAAACCCCGATGCGGCTTTCGCACTTCCGTTTCGACAACTCCGAAACCTCCAATTACAGAGAAGGGAATTAACCACGTCCAAACTTATGCAAGCGAGTGGCAAATAAGGAGCAACAAACCCGAGAAGAAGCAATAAGCCAAGGTTTTTGAAAGTTCCGATTTTTACGTTCGATTTCGGTTCTCGATTTTCGGGATGTTACAAACCTACCCCTAACAATAAATCTCGTCCCAGATTTCTTACCGATTCTTTGAGTAGGTGTGGGTATTCGTCCTCGGGAACTCTTCGCTTTCCCGGAGTAGCCTCTTCTTCGGTGTGATTGCTCCATTGTACTTTGTACATGCGCCATGACTTAGTCCGTGTCTTCTTTTCCGCCTCGTCTAATATTTTGATTGGATGCTCAGGGTAGGTAAGATCACTTTGTGGACTTGGATGGCTTCTAAAGGAGCTTGCTTTTCGGTACTTCGCAAACATTTCTTCAATTGTGACACGTGAAATCTGGGTGGACATCGGAGAGGTTCTCGGGCGGTTCAATTGGTAAGCCACTTCTCCTCTCCTAGCGCTTATCAAGAATGGGCCACGTATCTTGGTGCGAGTTTCCCTTTGACTTTGAACCTCTGAGTTCCCCGTAGTGGTGAGACCTTTAGATACACGTAGTCACCTTCTTTAAATTCCAATTCTCTTCGGCGGGTGTCCGCGTAGCTCTTTTGTCGTGATTGGCCAGCTGTTTGTAATTGGTCCCGAATCAAGCGAACTTTTTCCTCGGCTTCTTTGATTATGTCGAGGCCCGAATACGGTTCGTTCACCGGTTTCGACCACATTAATGGGGTTCGGCGGCGGCGTCCAAATAGAGCTTCATTTGGCGACATCTTGACGGCTTGATAGCTATTGTTGTAGGAAAACTCGGCGTACGGCAAACATTTCTCCCAATCCTTGGTGAAATCCAACGCACTGAGCTCTCGGCATGTCTTCTAGCACTTGATTCGTCCTCTCGGTCGTCCGTCGATCTGCGGGTGGTAAGCGGTGCGAAGGCGAGGTGACCCGAGTGCCTCGTGGACCTTGCTCCAAAAATGAGATGTGAATTGGGTACCACGATCCGATATAATCCTCTTTGGTACATCGTGGAGACATACAATCCTACTCATATATAGTTCCGCTAGCTTGGCACTTTGTTGTAGTTAGTTTTCACGGGAATAAATCGCGGTCTTGGTGAGCCGATCTACTATTACCCAAATGGAATCGTAACCGATCGCAGTTTTGGGTAGTCCCACTATGAAATCCATGCCTATCTCGTCCCATTTCCATTCGGGGATCTTGAGTGGCTGTAGCAAGCTCTGTTGGTCGTTGATGCTCGGCCTTCACCCTTTGGCACACATCGCACATGGCTACGTATTCGGCTATATCCCTCTTCATATTGGGCCACCGGTATTCTTCTTTCAAATCTGGTACATTTTCATGCTCCAGGATGTAACGAATATGCCGATTCGTGGGCTTCCTTTAAGATCAATCCTCTCAAACCGCCTCGTTCAGGCACACAGATTCTTTTCTTGTACCACAGGATTCCCTTGTCATCTACTGAAAACTCCTGAGCGCGTCCAGCGGCCATGCGTTCCTTGATTTCTGGGTTTCCTCATTCCCTCTTTGGGCTTCTTCTATTTGAGTTCTCGGTAGGGGTTGGATTTCAGCGAGTTCACTCCTCAGTGAGGAATCGGGTGTAGATTGAGTCTAGCCATTTCTTCTTGAAGTTAGCTGGCCATACCTCCCAATCCCATGTGGTTGCATTGGGCTTTGCGGCTCGGCGCATCGGCCACTACATTTGCCTTGCCGGGATGGTAATGGATTCCTAGATCGTAATCCTTGATCAACTCCAACCATCGCCTCTGTCGTAGGTTGAGATCAGGCTGAGTAAAGAAATATTTTAAGCTCTTGTGATCGGTATACACATCACGGTGGTTCCCAATCGAGATAGTGTCTCCGGATCTTCAATGCGTGTACAACCGCGGCTAATTCCAGGTCGTGGGTGGGATAATTCTCTTCGTGGGGTCGTAGCTGCCGAGAGGCATACGCTACGACCTTCCCATCTGCATTAACACTCCTCCTAATCCTTGTAGGGATGCATCACGGTACATCACAAAGTCCTTCTTAGGTTGTTGGGTAAGGTCAAGATTGGGCGGTGGTTAACTTTTCTTTTAATTGGTCGAAGGCTTTTTGACACTTCTCATTCCACTCAAACTTCTTTTCCTTCTTGAGAAGTTGAGTCATAGGTCGGGCTACTGGTGGAAAACCCTTCGATAAACCGTCGGTAATAACCGGCCAAGCCCAAGAAACTCCGAACTTCCGTCAGCGACTTGGGTGCCTTCCATTCCATAACGGCTTCAACCTTGGCGGGGTCCCTTTGCTACTCCTCAGGCTGAAACCACGTGGCCAAGAAAAGCGACTTCCTTGAGCGAACTCGCATTTCTTGAACTTTGCATACATTTGGTGCTCTCGTAACTTTTCGATGCGAGTCGTAGATGCTCCGCGTGTTCCTCATCGTTCTTGGAGTAGATAAGTATATCGTCGATGAATACCACTACGAACTTGTCCAGGTATTCCATGAATACCTTGTTCATCGAGTTCATAAAGTATGCGGGGGCATTGGTCAATCCAAAGGACATCACTTTGTGAACTCGTATAAGCCGTAACGTGTAGAGAACGCCGTCTTAGGAATATCTCCGGCCCTAATCTTCAGCGATGATATCCGACCGTAGATCAATCTTTGAGAACACTGCGCACCCTTAAGTTGATCGAATAGGTCATCGATTCAAGGTAGCGGGTACTTGTTCTTGATAGTTACTTCATTTAGCAATTGGTAGTCCACACACATTCTCATACTCCCATCCTTCTTCTTGACGAAAATCTTGGGGCTCCCGGAGGGAAGAGTGGGGCGTACAAATCCCTTCTCTTGTAGTTCTCGTATCGCTTCTTGAGTTCCTCTAACTCGTTGGCGGCATTCGATAAGGCCTCTTGGATATGGGGGCGTGCAGGCATTAGATCGATGATAAACTCTATGTCGCGATCCGGGGCATTCGGGCAATTCCTCGGGAACACATCCGGGTATTCTTGTACTCGGCATTCCGCCTAGAGGTAGCATGGTGAACACTCCCGCAGCTTGTTCATATAGCTTTGGGTTTTGGTCCATAGTTATGCTCATCGGTGATCCCCATGGGGTGGATACCGTGACTTCCCTTCATTGCAGTCTATAATTCCATTGTTCTTGGTCAACCAATCCATTCCGAGTATGACATCTATGGTTTGGGGTGATAGCACCATAAGGTTTGAGAGAAACACCACGTCTCTAATCCGTAGGGGCACATCAATGCGAGGCATGGGGTGCGGTTATGTCTCCCCGGTGATTGTACCGGCATAGGTCTCCTAAGTGTTACTTGGTGTAGGTGGTGTTGTTTGCTTACTCGGGAAGATATGAATGAATGCGAGGCTCCAGAATCGAATAAAGCTTTAAGCGGTGCAGAGTTGATAGAGAACATACCCATCAATACGCTCTGGTCCTCCACGAGCTTCTTTCGCCCGCACATGATTCACCTGGCCACGTCGAAACCCGGTGGCGGCCTCGTTGGGTAGCGGGGTCTGAGCGGACCTCGTCCGCCGCGGGGTGGGGTTCCTCGGACGGGTGTTGCATTGGCGCCGGTGCGCACGGGGTGTTGCGTGGTTTTGGGCAGCTATTGGAGTAGTGCCCGAATTCTCGCATAATTGAAATGACTCACATTCCTTCTTCTGGAGCGGCTAGGGTTGGTGTGGGTGTACGAAGGCGAGGTGTGGGCTGACTGTTGACATGGTCGGAAGCGGGAGAACGTCCGGTCTGCCGGGACGTTTGGCTTCCATCCAGACGGGGTGGCTCCCTTGGGCGTTGTGGCGTTCCACGAAATGGGTGAGCCATAGCAAGCCTCCTCTTGCGGTTATTGTCTACCACCTTTTGGTCATGCTCAAGTCGGACGACCTTGTTGATGAGGCTTTGAAGCGGTGTGATCTGCCCGATCATTGGTCCCCTCGGTTCGTCATTTAGTCCCTCAATGAATTTGTCTATCTTTTCTTCTTCGTCGGTCAGTCCTTTGGTGGCGTAACGGGCAAGCTGGGTGAACTTGTTGAGATATTCTTATCTTGAGGTGTTCCCTTGACGCGATCTGCGGAACTCGTTTTCTTCATCCTCATAATTGCAGGTGCACGAAATTCTCACGGGCAACGCAGCCGTGAATTCCTCCCATGTTGGTTCGCCGGCGTCTTCCGCTCGGGTTTCCTTGTAGGTGTCCCACCGAGTCACTTGCGGGCCCTCCGGCTGGTTAGTAGCGAAGAAAACTCTATCGGCTTCTCGGGTTCGACGAGGTTACCTTCTTCTCTATCACTCTTAGCCAATCTTCGACATCCATCGGTTCTTCGGCCGTGGAAAAGTGGGTGGCTTAGCTCTCATGAATTCTCCCAGACTCGATCCTCCTCGACCTCCACGATTATTAGCAATTGCTTGAAGTAGTGGGTCTGCAAAGCCATAACCTCGCCAAGGTGGAGGGTTGGGTTACGGCGGGTTCTCGTTGGTTCTGCGGCTCTGCGGCGATGTGCCATCGAGAAGATAGACGAATTAAGAGATCGGACTAGTTTAGGTTATGGTTCCCGGGGGATTTTTCTTCAAGTTCTTTTGAATGATCTTCAATCAACAGAGACGGTGAAATAATAATAAGCTTACGAATTAAGTCACCGCAAGCGATGCTCGGAGTTCATCATATTACATAAGAGGGTACATTGTACACACAGTCCTTCATGCCATGATAGCAACAACAATTATTTCGTCCAACTACATCAACCAACTAAGGGGGAAATAGAGAGTGGTTCGTCTTCTTGAAGTGGGAAGGTCCTCCCGCCTAGTCGTCCATCCATCCGCAAAAGCCGGGCACGGGAAGTGGGTGGTCCGCCGCCGAAGCAAACCGGAGTCCCCATGGCTCGGAGGTGGTGGCCTCGGAGTCATGCCGAATCTTCCGACTCGGTGGCCGCGTACTCTTGCGAGCGGTCGGCGGGTGAGGGCCTCCCGTGTGAGTCGGGCGACGAGGGGAGCTTCCTCCTCCATTGGGTCGGTGTCGCTAGACTCCCATTTGATCTCCATGGGTTACGCCTCGGACTCCGTGTCGGTGTGGATGCGGATGGGGTTATCCTCCCGATCCGGCTCGGATGGTGCTGCTACGGAGCTCGAGGTGGGTCCCATGGGCGCGGCAGCGGTGGGGTCTACCGGTGCGGTGCGAGGCTACGTGCTCAACATAAAAGCTTGCTCCATCGTGGCTTGAAAACTATCTAAGCATGCTGGAGTCATAAGGTAATAGTGGTCGGGCACGGGGCGGGAGGTGATGGTACGAGGCTCGGTGGAAGTACTGCGGCGTAGACGGGACGAGCGCGCGGTTGCTCCTCCGGTGGTTGATTTCTTTGCTTGCTCTTCTGAGCTGCTCTTCCAGCTCTACGAGCTTCCCACGGGCCATGTAGCGGTCGAGAGTTGCTCATATTGGGCACCATTGGCTGCGGTGAGTCTGCCGGCATGTTTATCCAGTGCCTGCCTTGGTGGCACTTGACCGGATCATTGGCGTGGCTGCTGGTCGTTGATCTCGAGCGGGGCCTCCTCGTAATGTGCGTCTGCTGTCTCGCCAACGTGATAGACGCGTGACCATCGGGTTGTAGCAGCGGGGTAGCCTCCACGGTGCGGCTGGGTTGCCCTCTTCGCGATAAGGATGATGCACGAACTCTGTCACCGTGAGTTCGGCACGGTGTATCGCATTAAGGCGAAGGAAGGCTTCGCGAGCCGCATCTGAATAGCCGCTTACGCTAGGTTCCGGTGGTAGCGAGTGTGGAAGCGAAGGATGTCTCACTTCCCATGCGGGCTTCTATGGATACAGCTGCCTCCCAAGCTGGATACTCTTGAAGCCATGCCTTTTGGTGTGATAGGTGGGTGGTTCCGGGTACCTCAAGCACCATAGTAGGGACGAAGTTGTACCACAAACCCCTCGTCTCGCGGGATAGTGACCTCCCGAGCTCGTCGTGGTTTGACATACGCTTTTGTAGGCAACTTAGGGTTAGAGGGAGAGAGCTATTATAATCATTTGGTAAAAAGAAATACGGATGTAGAAAAGGTATATTTGCATTTTCGAAAATAATAGTTTAAAACTGATCTTATTGTAGGGATATTTCCCTTTAGCCAAGCTGGTTAGGGTAGGGCGCCATTTGGTCTTAGCCTACGGTCGCATGGCTCGATACCAGCTCTGTAGACCCCCATTTTTGAGGCGGGAATCTTTCGTGTTCATAGTACCATTTCCCTGGATCGAGTAGGTGGTACCCACGAATACTGATCTTGGATAATCAAGTGCACATGCACGAATAGTCTTACATTACCATTATTACATCAATAGGCCGAAGGCAATGTTCAATCCACAGGACCTTATGGTCAGAATACAACATAAAAACAGAATTTAGATAAGGCGGCGGAAAGAGGCGGCGGCTTGTCAATTGCCACGAGCAACGGCCAGGAGCTAAGGTCTAGTATGCGCCGTCGGTTCCTTCGCCCTCACAGTAATACGCGAAGGGGTCTTCGGCTCTTCATTTCCATCGGTGGAGGTTTGTGCGTATAGCAAGGGTGAGTACCAACCGTACTCGGCAAGCCAACACGAAATTGATGCATATGATAGGGTTATTCAAAGAATATGGCTAGGGTTATTTTTGCGTAAAGCCGGTTTTCACAATTCTTTTCACAAACCTATCGACTAGCCAAATCAAGTTTTAATTTCATAGTTCATTAATCCGGCGACGGTTACGTCTACCATCCATCGTGATTCCAAAGATGGCTTCCCGCCTCCGGTTCGTCATGATTTTGGGAGTCCACCCCTTCTCGCATCTCGAGAAGTTGATCCACCAGCGAATAAAATCATCATGCAAACCCATCCCAGCATTTTTAAGTTCAAAGTCTAGCCAAGCGAAAGTCTTGTCACGATGCTCATTATCCGCGAGCACGGCTATTCGAATAGATTGATTCATTCACCTTGCGGTGGATGTACACTTTACCGTACTCGCGACAGCCCAACAAATGAGCCTACGCCTCAACACATGAGACGGTCACGGCAAAGCCTTTTGATAACCTTGCTTTGGCGTACCCGCTCCATGAACTTAAGCCCTCATGCACTCTAGCCGTCCTTTTCTAGCGGTGAGAGGAGTTCAGGCGCACCCGGGGTAAGGAAAACTTTCCAAATCTTTAAGTTTAATTAACATCGGTTTAATTCCACCACTCATAACAAAGGCCGCAGCCTCATTCTCATCCCATAACCACATCATAGAGAACCATCTATGCAAGGATACGCCTCCGCTCGGCTATCTAGTCGGCTAGGTCTATACCCATTTGAGAATACGGTTGTATCTTGGCTCGTTTCCGGCTATCTCATGGCTCGGTCCTTAATTGACCAGGGTCGGCACTTGCCTTTTCCGGAATCCGAATCATCCGGCCGCCAGTCTAAAACATTTGTATGGTACTTTCAATTTTCATCAAAACTTAGTTCATCATTATCATGGCCATGTGGCGCTCATGTCTCCACATGCCGTATCTCAACTACCTTCCCTAAGGTAGTTGCCCGAGCACAAAGCTTTTTCATAAAGTCATGAGTATGCATAAATCTAAGTGTAGCATGGCTAAGCGGTTCACAAGTTATTCTTCGGTTGTTTGTATCACATCGCGAGTTACAAGGAGTAATTCTAAAGGTAATCAATAGCAAGGTATGGCATAACAAGTATAGGTAACTCGTAAAGCATGCATATTTAGAGTTTAAAATAACATCATTTCGCAATTGGGATTGATATGTTCGAAGGGTGTGAAGACTTGCCTTGCTCGCACACTTGAGGGTGGGATCTTGGCGGGTCGATGCGGTTTCTTCGAGACGCTACCGTACGTGCGAAAGATCAATTGAATTCCGTTAGAATTCAATAAAATACCGAGAGATCGAAAAGAACCATAAAAGCCATGAAAACAACTCCAAAAGTTTTGCCAAAAATTCTACTCGAGTTAGAACAAGGGTTGCGAGGAAAATCCGGGTTTTGGAATCGAGTTGATGACCTAGGGTTTTCGCAAAGTCGGTGATCGCAATAAATTGGGAAATTACGTTTGAAAATATCGGCGAAGAAAATTCGTGCTCGAAATTTGAGGGTTTGAGCACAAAAGCGAAACCTATTTCAATGGCGGAAAAGAATTAAGCGGAATCCGGACTTAAAAACGATGCGAAATGAAATTCGGAAAACGTCCGATTCCGATTTTTCAAACTTTGCACCGAGAAAATATGCAAGAAAATAATTTATTTTTGCCCAAAATTTTACTCAAGTCATCCCAAAATATTTTCCAAATTTTCCAAAATTTTTCCCAAATTTTCCCCATTTTTCTTTTCTTTTTTCTTTTTTTTTCTTTTCCTTTTCTCGGCGCACTATTCATCGGCTCCAAAGGTGTTCGGCCGAACACCTCTACCTCTGCCTCCTACTTACGGCCGGCGGCGCGCAAGCACAAAAGGAGGAGGTGGCGGCTCGGCTTACCGGTGATGGCGACGGCAAGGGAAGGGCGGCGGAGCTACGGCGCACGGCGGCGAGGCGCTAGGCGGTTCGGAAGAGGGGAAAGGGCGGCGGCTTGCGGTGGCGTTCGGGAGAGCAACGAGGAGGCGGCGGCGGTGCGGGGAAGGGGCGGGGTTGCCGGCTCTCTTATAGGCATGGCTGGGCGAGGAATGGAGGAGGGGGGCCAGGCGCAGCTTGGGTGCCACGCGGCGGCGCCTGCGGTTTGGGCGGCTCGGTAGCGCGGCGTGGCGAAAGGGCGCGCGCAAACGTGGGGCCACGTACGGCGTCGTGCGCGCGGCGCGCGCGGGCGGGGAGCCGCGCGAGTCGGCGGCAGCGGCGATGGCGGCGCGAGGCACGGGGCGCGGGGGCGAGGGCAAGGCGGCGGGCGGGCGGCGGGCGCGGCGCGGGGCCGTACGGCCGGGCGGGCGCGTGGCGGCGCGGCGCTTAGCGCGGCGGGGCGGGCGCGGCGCGCGGGGTTGTCCGGGGCCGGGCGCGGGCGCGCCGCGCTCATGCGGCGCGTGGCGCACGCGCGGTGCGGCGCGTGATACGGCGGGCGGCGCGCGGCGGGCGCGGCGAGGCGGGGCGGCGTCGAGCAAGTGGTGGCCAAGATGAACAGTGCGACTTTTTAATTTCCCGATTTTCCATTTTCTTTTCCCATTTTCTATTTTCTTTCCTTCAAAAAATTCCAAAATAAACTCTAATATTCCAAAAATAATTTTTAACTTTATATTTTAAACTTTTTCTTGACTTTTATTTTTCCATAATTACTTTTCATATTTATTTAAATTCTTTTCCTAATTTTCATAATTCACCCATTAAATAAAAAAAAAATTTCCCAAGTTTCGAGTACGCCTCCGAGAATTTTATTGTTCATTTTGTGTCTTAATCTATCCAAAAATTTTATTTTATATAGCCGAAATGCGTTTTCGCAAATCCGCACTTTCCTCGAATCCTTTTTAAAACCCCGATGCGGCTTTCGCACTTCCGTTTCGACAACTCCGAAACCTCCAATTACAGGAAGGGAATTAACCACGTCCAAACTTATGCAAGCGAGGTGGCAAATAAGGAGCAACAAACCGAGAAGAAGCAATAAGCCAAGGTTTTGAAAGTTCCGATTTTACGTTCCGATTTCGGTTCTCGATTTTCAGGATGTTACATGTAGATAGGCTCCAAACGGCGTGATAAACGATGTCTTCGGGTAGTCGAATTCTTTCAAACTAATCGGTGGTAGCCGAGTAACAATCCGAAAGCTCGGGAGTTGACAGGCATGTTGAATCTACGACTTGGTCGATGCGAGGCGGCAGAATGGATCTTTGGGACGAGGCTTTGTTGAGGTCGGTATAGTCAACGCCACATGTGCCATTGCCCCGTCTTCTTGCGGACCAGGACTTGGTTGGCTAACCGGTCGGGATGTAGGACTTCTTTGATAAAGCGCGGCCAAGAGCTTTGTGAGTTCTTCGTTGATAGCGTCTTTTCGATCTGCGTGAATCTGCGTAATCGTTGTTTTATCGGTTTGGCGTCATCTTTGACATGCAAAGAGTGCTCGATCACCTCCCTAGGAATTCCGAGGCATATCGAGATGGTTTCCAAGCAAAAACATCTTTATTATTTTGGAGGAAGGTGATGAGCGCGTTTTCCTATTTGGGATCTAGTTCAGGCGCCGATTACGGCGGTTTTCGAGGGATCCGATGGATCAAGGGAGATTTTCTTGGTCTTGGCATCGCGGATCCCGATTTGTGGCTATCTTCTTCGGGGACTTCGCCCTCTATCGAGTTGATGTAGCCAATCGGATTTCTTGCTGGCCACGCAATCTCTCACGAGATTGGGCCATGTCGCGGCTCTCCTTCATCGCAGTGAAGGCTTGCTTCACATCGTGTGAAGAGTGATGACGCCGTTGGGACCCGACATCTTCATGCAAAGGTAGGTGTAATGTGGGATTGCCATGAATTTGGCAAGCGCGGGCCTTCCATGATGGCATGGTAGGCCGTTTCGAAGTCGGCCACCTCGAAAGTGACGTTCTCCGTTTGGAAGTTCTCTCGAGCCCGAAGGTGACCGGGAGGGCGATGTGCCCAGTGGTGTAGATGATAGCCGGAATGACTCCATGGAAGGGGGCTGAGCTTGCCTTCAATTCGGCCCTCGGAACGCATCTCGTCCATGGTCTTGCGCGAAGAATATTGAGGGCGCTGCCCCATTGATGAGGACGCGCTTGAGCCTGATCTTGCGGACCACGGGGTTCGGGGCGAGTGGATAGTGCCCCGGGTGAACCACTCGGTCGGGGTGATCCGAGCGGTCAAAAGTGATGGCCACTTCCGACCATCGCAGAGTGCGAGGGACTTCGGGTTGAGCCACATTGACCTCTCGGTCGGTTAGCTCTGTTTCCTCTTGGATTCATAGGCTAGGGGCCCAGAAGATATGATTGAGCTCTCCCACGGGGTCTTGGAAAGGTTCGGCATTCTCGGCCACGTTGTTTTTCTTGGCGCCGATGGTCCAGCCTCATCGGTCGGCTTCTTGTTGAGTTGCGCCGCGTCTTGTTGTGCATGTTTGTAAATGAAACGATCCTTAGTCGCATGCTTGTGATTGAGATGATGGGTGCATTGGCGTTCATGTTGGCATCGTAGGCGCGACTCGGGCGGCGTTGAGAGTTGGAGATTGCGGCCACTAGATCTTCGGATCGGCGCTTGCGGTCCTTTTGGCCCTGGTTGTTGTTGTTCCGTTGTCCTTCTTAGGATTCCGGCTTCCTCCCTTTGCTTATCTTCCCTCTGTTGGGGCGGTCTTGGCGCTATTTGCCTTGATTGCGTCATTGGATTTGGCGTAGGAGTTCGCCGTTTCGAACATCGCTTCACACCGTCTTCGGTGGCTTGCGCTGAGAACTTCCCGATTAACGGCTCATCACGGACTCCCTTACGGAAGGTGGCGATGATGATGTCATCGGTGATGTTGAGGATCTTGTTGCGCTTTTCGGAGAAGCGCCGGATGTAATCTTTCGGAGGCTCGTCCGACTTCGGATGACGTTGTATAAATCGAAGTGGGTGCTGGGCCTCTCGAAGGTGCCCTAAAAGTTGGCGATGAAGTGGCCCCTCGGCTCGCTCACGAGCCGATTGAGCCTCTTGGCGAGGCTCGTGAGCCGGTTCTGGCTGAGTTGGCGAGGGCCACGGGCGGGTAATTGGCCATAGCCTTGTTGTCGCCGCTTTGCTGCGTGGATGGCGAGAGTGTACACGGTAAGCCATGACTTAGGGTCGGTCTTGCCGTCGTACTTCTCTATTCCGTGGGTTTGAATCCATTCGGGCGGTGCACTCGGCGAAGCTCCCAGAGTGAAAGGCGCACTCCGTCGTCGTTGCTATCGGGTGATACCCTCCGATCTTCCCAGCGCATTGGTCTCGCTCCTGGTAGCGGCGGTCGAGACCTCCCGCGAGATCACTCGGCGGGGTCCTCGGTTGGGTGGTTGGGTAGGCTGGAGCAGCTGTTGTTACGGCGGATGCGGTGGTGGACGGGTGGATGTCCATGTCGTTTATCGTGGGAGTCGGCCGTTTGCTCGATGCTTTTGCGTGGAGTCGTTGCGTGGGCCTCTTGGCCTAGTCGTCGATCGGTCGGCTCGGGCCTCTTGTAGTCTCCCGACCTTAGAGGCGGGAGTCGGCTTTTGTCGGGCGTTTCGCCCACGGATTGATCGGCCTTCGTGCCGAGGTGGAAGGGTGACCGTTGGCGTGGGCTGCGACGATGGTCTTGATTTTGTCGAGTATTGGAGTCACGTCGGGCGCCGTCTCCATGACGGTGTCCAAGAGTGTGAGTGCGGCAACGCGTTACGCTCGGCGTCGGAAGATGTTGGTGTTGCGGACCGCGTTTGAAGGATAGCCTCCTAGGCGGATCGTCCCATTGCCGTAGATCTTGCTTTCTCTTGTCGGCATCTTCCCTGCGTTTCTTCTCCTCTTCGGCGACTTGCGCTCTTGCTCGATCTTGGCTCGCTCTTCCTCTGCAAGCACGTGGGCCATGTTTGAGTCAAACTCGGCCGACTCGCCATGAGGACATCGAAGCACTTCGGCTCGTAGTCCTTGTGGCGGTCGAAGTCGTCGGCTTCGTCGAGGGGATGCCATAAAGGTCGTCAAAGCCGACGGAGCTGAGGTATTCGTTGAGCTCAGAAGATGAGCATGAGCCGAGCAGTGGAGGATGACGGCGACCTCCTCGACCCTGGGTAGCTCGGGTGCGGATCGTTCCGGTCCGAGTCGAGCTTGGGGACGCGGGCTCCTCCAGTGGATCGACCTCGACTCGGGAGAGGAGTTTGCCGTAGATCTCAGCGGTGTTTGGTAATCCAAACGGCGCGAGAGGTCTTCTTCGAGTAGATCGTCCCGTTGGGGAGATGAGAAGATCGGTGTAGATCTTGGCGGCGTTTGGTAGTTCGAATGGTGCGAGTGAATTCCTTCGTCGGAGAGGGTGGACCGCATCTTGGACTCCAAGATGTTGTCAAAGATCTTGGCGCTATTCGGGAGCCCGAACGACGCCAGAGTGGGTTTCTCCTTCCGACTAGTTCGAATCGAGTCGAAGGAGAAGTACTTGTTGAAGTTGTCGGCGGTGAAGTCGCCGAATCTGAAGAAGATCCCATCACGCTTGTCGGCGAGATTTGTCGAAGAAGTCTTGATGCGCGGGCCCCTACTTGGCGCGCCAGCGCCGAAACTCGGTTTCGGCAATAGAAATTTGAGGGTGCAGTCAAGATCGCCAAGCACAATGGGTTAGATTGGAGAAGGGGATTTAGACGGGTTCGGAGCCCTCTCGTGAGGTAATACCCTACTCTGTTTCGGAGGATTCGATCCGCGAGAGTCTTTATTGATCTCAAGATCTAAGGTGAAAGCTAAAAGCTTGTAAAGCATATGATATCCCTCAAGGGACGCCCTTACCCCCTTATATAGTCTTGGGAAGCGGGCTTACGGATCGAAAACCCTATCTTACTCTAAGTCGGTTTCCTCAATCTTACCAAACCGTGACTATGGGCCGTTGCCTTATCTCAATCGGCAACGTAACACCCAAGTCATGTTTGGTTTACGATATGGCAGGCACAATCTATCCCTACCTCCAGTCGGATAAGCTTGCCATGTAGATACCCGATTACCATAATCTCCACGAGAGGAAAAGAGAAGGAAAAAATATTATGGGAATTATTCAGAAAATTTTGAAGCAAAAATATATTTTTCTAAAATAAAATTTGGGTGAATTAAAGGCTAAAAATTCAATAATATTAAGGGAGTAAATATCGCATGAATTGAATTAGAAATTTATTATAGTATAAATTGTTCATAAAATTTTATTATATGAATTTCTTTCAAAAATTTAAACTTCAAATTATTTAAAATAGTATTGAGCTTTATGGTTTGTTTTTCGGATTCGATTATTTAACTCTAGGGTTGTCGGCCCGATAAAATTGGAGATAAAATTTGAGATTAACTATTTCTCTTCCCTAAATTGAAATAAACTAACTTGGGATAATATCACCTCGTAATAAATTAAATCGATAAAATCACAAAACTTCAAATTAATATATCTCGCTCGTTTTAACTCGGATTTTAGCGAAACTCGAACCTAAATTCATCTAAAATCATAGACTAGTTTTAGAAGCCGTTTTGTGATTTATTTGGCTTTTGGTGATTTTTATTTGAATTCTAATCAAATTCAATTGGATTTCTTGCATGTATGAATAGAGTCCGAGGGAGCGTTGATTGCAGAAGACCCAGTCAACAAGGTTGCGAGCAAGGCAAGTCATCACTACCTTTGAGCATGTTGAACCTTTTTGCAAACTTATGTTTGTTTAAAATCAAATATGCATGCTATAGACATATGGACTCCCCTACTTGTAATACGTCATGCCTTGACGTTGATTACCTATATATGTTCTTTGTAACCTATGACATGACGTGTCTTAAGGAAATTTTGACATTTCTTAGCCATGCTAAATTAGATTCTTGCATATTCATATTTATCAAAGGCTATATGCTTAGGCAACTACCTTGGGGAAGGTGGTTGATATTCGCATGTGGAGACATGAGCGCCACTTTGCCTTGACAATGATGACATGAAACTTGGATGAAAAATAAAAAGACAAACCCAATGTTTTAGCTGGGCGTTTGGATGATTTGGGTGGATTCCGGAAAAGGCAAGTGCCGATCCTGGTCAGTGGGGGACCGAGCCATGAGATAGCCGGAAACGAGCGCCGTACAAGCGTACTTCTCGAATGGGTATAGACCTAGCGGAGTAGATAGCCAAGCAAAGGCGGTACCCGCATAGTGGTTCTTATGTATGAGATGGGTGAGGGCCTACCGGCGGGGATTACTGGCGGTGGGTAACCGAATGAGAAGAATGAGCTATCGTTGGGGGCTTACCGCTTGTGGGTAACCGAATTGAGATTGGACTTGAGTACAACGAAGGAATAAGTAAGTTTTCCCTTACCCGGGAGCGCGAACTCTTCACCTTTGCTAGGAAATGACGGCTAGAGTGCAAGAGGATTTAAGTTCATGGAGCGGAGTGCTGCCAAAGTGAGGTTATCGAAAGGTTTTGCCGTGACTGTCTCATGTGTTGGGACATAGGCTCATTCGTTGGGCGATCACGAGTTCGGGTAAAGTGTACATCCACCGCAGTGTGAATGAATCAATCTATTCGAATAGCCATGCTCGCGGATATGGAGCATCGTGACAAGACTTCCACTTGGCTAGACTCAAAAGTTAAAAATGAGGGGATGGGTTTGCATGATGATTTTTATGTTGGTGGATTAACTTCTCGAAAGCAAGAAGGGGTAGACTTCCTAGAAAATCGTGATGATCCGGTGGTGGGAAGCTATCCTTGGAATCACAGTGGATGGTGGAGAACCGTCGCCGATTTAGTAAACTATGGAAATAAAACTTGACCAGGCTTGGGTTTTAGGTTTGTGAAAAGAATTGTAAAATTGGCTTTATGCAAAAGAACCACAACCATTCTTTGGTTATCCCCTATCATATGCATCTTTGTTGTGGTGACTTGCTTGAGTACGGTTGGTACTCACCCTTTTATACTACGCACAAACATTAAGATGTGGGCAATGAAGACCTTGAAGACCATAGAATATTACCGGGAGGTGTGGAGGATGATGGCGTCCGGTAGGTCTTAGCTCCGGTCATTGCCTGCAATGGCATGCCGCCGCCTTATCTCCATTGCCTTATCTACTTTACGCTTTTGGTTGTACTACGGACCGTTTGGTCCTATGTTCTAGATATTGCCTTCGGGCTCTATATTGTAAAATTTTGTGTAAGTCGATGAATGTAATGTGCACTGATGATTCAGCAATGTATTCGTGGGTACCAAACTACTCAATCCGGGAAATGGTACTATGAACACGATTGATTCTGTTACAAAAACGGGGTCCACAGATAAGTTTAACAAATATGGTCGTCCTTTATTGGGATGTACTATTAAACCAAAATTGGGATTATCCGAAAAAATATGGTAGAGCATGTTATGAGTGTCTACGTGGTGGACTTGATTTTACCAAAGATGATGAAACATAAACTCACAACCATTTATGCGTTGGAGGGACCGTTTTGTCTTTTGTGCTGAAGCTATTTATAAATCACGAGCCGAAACCGGTGAAATTAAGGGGCATTACTTGAATACATTGCAGGTGCATGCGAACAAATGATTAAACAAAAAGGAACCCTAGGGTTAATCCATTTCGGTAGGTGAATGGGAAAATACGAATTAAGAGCCTTAGGTCAATTTAGTTCGGGGAAAGGGAAGGGAAGAAAATTCTATGAACCTTTCCGTTTTTCCTTAAGTTCAAGTTTGACGAGAGTAATATTCTACAACTAACAACTCATTTATTAAATCCGCTACTGAAATGTAGCTGTGAACTACTCCGTTGCCTCGACACGGCTCATTCCATTGATACGCTCATCGGGCTGCTCGTCATTAGGAAGAGAAAGTCCGGTACACGAAGTCATGGGTGATCATTGGTCCGATGCTTCGGGCGAAACCAATTCCTAGGGTGTGACGGGCGGTGTGTTCGGGGCCGGTACATATTCACCGCGGCATGCCGATCCACGATTACTAGCGATTACCGCTTGTCGGCATCGTAAGTTTGTCTCAACATTCCCCATAGAAATAGAATAAGAATGTAAATCTACTTTCATTTATTTATTAGGGATGAGACTTTCTTATATATTTATGTAATAAGTATGCTTTGCCTCTTTCGAATGATATGTAGTAGCCCATCCTAATTGAAATATTTCATTCGCGAGTGTTCCTTTCTTTTCGGCGACATCCTTCCAAGCCTTCTAGGACCACCCGCAACTGCTTTCTCTCTTGCAGCTCTTTCATAGTAATGGCCTTTATGTTTGGAGGCTAACCCAAGCATCCATAATTCTCCTCCCAAAGAAAAATATGCCAACACCATCGAGGATTTCGGGCCAATCGGTATCATCTCAAGATTCATCAAAATTGTTTCAAAGAAGAGGAACAAACATTGTCTTTAACAACACTCATCCACTTATTGACATTGACACGTATCAATCGGCGTTTATCAAGGGTCGCTCACTCATAGAAACTTTCTTGGTTGTGGCGGAACCACTTATCTTTTGCCACAAACATAACATCCCCGTGGTCCTACTCAAGGTAGACTATCGCAAGTCATTTGACCAAGAAAGAGAAGAGTTGTGTCTTAAAGTAAAGACGAGGATGTGGAAATCCACACACACTTGTCTTTTTTTAGGCCCAGCCCACCGGGGATTTCCAAATCGTTAGCGGTGGATCTTTCTTCTTCTAGGCGAGCTGCGGAGCTACTTTTCTTTCTTTCATTCCATCTGTCTTTGTATGCTTGGGTGAATGCCATAAGAAAATTTATATGCCCCGGTTCTCGGGGTTAGAGTATTCTATGTTGGGCCTACTCGAGATCGAACAAAACTTTTGGATTCTCTTTCGCCTATCGCGGCTTTAAGCAACCTTCACAATTCCTGCTGAGATCCGAAGTCTCCAAGTGGGCCCTCTTGGCCACCACGACCTTGGCTTTTAGAGAATCCTGCTCCTATGTCGTAGGACTTGTAGCTCGACAGTCCACCGGGTAGGTTTGTTTATCCTTCCTTTTTGAGTGTCTTCTTGGATAGTTATAGCGGCCCATAGGCGCAAGATGTACCTTGTGGAGGGCGGCGGTCCCCTGGACATAGCATAGTCCTTTCAGGCAGTGGCTGTTTAGTCCATGGTCCGTTAGACGGTCGGTGCAAGTCCAGAAATTGGAACACATTAATTCCACTCGTTCTGTCCTTCACTTCAGGGCTGTCCCTCGGTGTGGTCGTACTCCATCCGTTGGGCAGCAAAGCTTACACTTGTTCACTTATTATGACGGTTCACCGGGGCCTCTTTCCTCCTCCCTTTTGCTCACTAGTAGGGGTCTAGATCCCTTTCCGCTATCCCTATCCTCTAGGTACAACGTTTGCATCAATAGAGAACCTTTTCCTCTCGTATGAATCTATATTATTCCAATCCAATTTCTTCCCGAAACTTCCCAAGAGCACCGAAAAGAGACCGATGTCACACATTTCATCATCATTTCCACCTAGACATATATGCTCGGTCACAACATAAGGAACCCCCAATGTCCGATAAGCCTACCCGGCTCGATGACTTTAGTTGAATGATCGATCCCGAATCTAGCTTTCTACTTAAATTGCTAACACAAAAAAGGAAGTTTTTTCCATTTCATTAAGGTTTTATGTTCTGTAATCACTTAGATGGGTAATGTAAATGAACCATAACTATGTAAACCTATTCCTAATAGATTGATACCAAAATAATAGATCCAAATTCTTTATTTCCTCTTCCTACTACATACACGGCTACAACATTGCAGGGTTCATAGCCATTGCTTCTCCACGAGGCTCATACTAGGCACTACGGTGCTGTAACCCATGCCATACTCCCGGGAAAAGCTCGAACGACCTTCAACAAAGGGGTACTGTACCCAAAACCGACAGTGGGTTGGTAGAGAATACCTAGGGGCACGAGACAACTCTCTCTAAGGAACTCAGAGAAATAGCCCCATAACTTCAGGAGAAGGGGTGCCCTCGCAAAAGGGGTCGCAGTGACTAGGCCTAGGCGTTTTTACCAAAACACGAGTCTTCGCTAAATCGTAAGACCATGTATGGGGCGACGCCTCCTTAGCCAATCCACCTTATTCATGATAGTTCGGTAGCCAACCCACGAGCTAAAGGAAAAGGAAAGAGGAGAAGGAACTAGACAAAATGTAACACCCGAAAATCGGAACTTATAAATCGAAACCTAGAATTCGTAATTCACGAAAACTTTTGCATCATTGCCTTCATTTGGATCTTATTTCTTCTTATTTGCAAGTCTTGTGGCGTGTTATAATAAAATAGTAGTCATTTGAACTTGGGTAGCCAATAGTGTCGCCGCATATGCTAGCATCGGCCAAAGCTGATGGAGCCGCCCACAGCCGACAGCATCGCCACAGCCGATAGTGCTGCAGCCGATAGCGTCATCCAC
This sequence comes from Oryza australiensis, assembly GCA_019925245.2. NCBI lineage: Eukaryota > Viridiplantae > Streptophyta > Magnoliopsida > Poales > Poaceae > Oryza > Oryza australiensis. The sequence continues at coordinate 22,342 of JAIFGZ020000154.1, forward strand.
AGCCAGCGTCAACGCTGCGCACGTCACCGTACGCGCGCGCGTACCCGCATGCCCCGAGAGTCAACATTGTTGTCACATCCGCACTGTGCACCACATCGCCGATTCTATCACGCACGTCGCATGCGCACGCTGCCGTACGCACGCACGTACCACGTGCGCGCCAACGTCAACGTGCCGTACGCCCCATGCTGTGCCACACCGAGTCATCGCGTCGCCACCACTGTAGCCTCGCCACCCGGTGACAGCCGATTTTGCATGCCGCGTCGGCCGATTCGAGCCGCGCTGCACCGTGCCGACGTCGCCACGCGCGTGCGCCCACGTCAACGCTCCCCGTCGCATCCGTGCCCTGTGCGGCCTCGGCCACGCGCGCGCAGCGCCGAGCCGTCTCGTCACGTGCGCGTAGCCACGCCGTTCCATCGTTAGCTGATTCGCGTGCTATAGCCGCCGCCGCCTATAAAAGAGGCCCCGGCCTCCCTCTCGCCACACCGCACCACCCCAAGCCCCCTCAGCCCCGACGCCACGGCCGATGCCCCCTTGCGTTGCTTGCATCGCGATAAGCCGATTCCCCTTTCTCTCTTAGGTGATTCACCTTGAGTCCAACTTCTAATGCTCTATTCACGTCCATGCTTTGAGCCACAAGTTTTCTTTAGGGTTTTTGATTTCCAAAGCTATATTTATATCAAAACCTTAGCTTAAACCATTTCAAATCCCATTTAACCCTCGGGTCATAGTTTCAACAAAATTGAATTTTTGTATGCCTAGACACAAAAGTATTTTCAATCTGGATATTGTCCTCCTATGTTTATATGTACTTTTGACTCGGTGTTATCCCAGATTTCAAAACACTATAACTCTTTCTCACTTCCTTTCATTTCCAAATTCGGATTTATCAAACCTAACATTATCTAAAACCACCTTAGAACATTAGGAAGTGCTTTATGATTTTTATTTGGTTTTTGTTGGACTTTATTGAATTCTGACCGAATTCAATCTTTTCTCTCGCACGTACGATTAGCGTCCAAGGAAGGCATTGAGTACGCGGAAGACCCTAACCAACAAGTGTGCGAGCAAGGCAAGTCATCACTCCCTTTGAACATGTTGATCCTAATTGCGAAATGATATTGATTTAAACTTCAAATATGCATGCTATACACAAAATACCTATGCTTGATATGCCATGCCTTGATTTGCTTACCCTTAGATATAATCTTTTTAACCCTCGATGTGATATAACCGAAGGAAACCTTCGGTAGAATGCTTAGCCATGATGTTCTTAGATTCATGCATACTCATGATTTTATAAAGAGCTTTATGCTTGGGCAACTACCTTAGGGAAGGTAGTTGAGATATGGCATGTGGAGACATGAGCGCCACATTGCCCCGATCATGATGACGAGTTTTTATGAAAACCAAAAAAATGAAAAACCAATGTTTTAGACTGGGCGGCTGGATGGATTTGGGTGGATTCAAGCAAAGGCAAGTACCGTCCCGGTCGGAAGGACCGAGCCATGAGATTGGCGGAGAGCGAGCCAGTACAACCGTACTTCTCGAATGGGTATAGACCTAGCGGAGTAGATAGCCGAGAGGAGGCAGTATCCCTGCATAGTGGTTCTTGTGTGGAGATGTGGTTCTGGTTGTTGAAATAAGGCTACGGCCTACATGTTGAGTAATGAATGAGAATTTGGTGAGTTTCCCCTTACCCGGGAGCGCGAGCTCCTCTCACTACTAGGAAAGGACGGCTAGAGTGCAAGAGGGCTAAAGTTCATGGAGCGGGTACTACCAAAGTGAGGTTATCGAAAAGCGTTGCCGTGACCGTCGAATGTGGTTGTGACGTAGGCTCATTTGTTGGGCAGTCGCGGAGTGCGGGTAAAGTGTATATCCACTGCAGTGTGAGTGAATCAATCTATTCGAATAGCCATGCTCGTGATTAATGAGCAACGTGACACGACTTTCGCTTGGCTAGACTCATAAGTTTTAAAATGATGGGTTGGTATGCATAATAATTTTGTGTGCTGGTGGACTCAACTTCTCGAACTGCGAGAAGGGGTAGACTCCCCAGAAAAACCATGACGATCCGGAGGCGGGAAGCCATCCTTGGTATCACGATGGATGGTAGACAGAACTGTCACCGACATAATATACTCTGGAACTAAAACTTGACTTGACTAGATGTTAGGCTTGTGAAATGATTTATGAAAATTGGCTTTGCACAAATAAACCTCAGCCATCCTTTGAATGACCCTATCATGTGCATCACTTCCGTGTTGGCTTGCTGAGCACATTGGGTACTCACCCTTGCTATACGCACAAACCTTCAGATGGTGGGAACAAAGAACTGGAGGACCCCTATGCCTACTGCCAGGATGGCGAAGAAGAAGAAGGCGCCTACTAGGTCTTAGTCCCCAGTCATTGCCTGTAGGCGATCGACATGCCGCTGCCTTTCGTCTGCTATCTTATCTAATCTCTGATTTTGGTTGTATCCGGACCAGTAGGTCCTGCATGTAATGATATTGCCTTCGGGCCTATTATTGTAATACTTTTGGTGTAAGACTATTCGTGCACTTTGCACCTGATAATTTAGTACTGTATTTCGTGGGTACCAAACTACTCGATCCAGGGAAATGGTACTATGAACAGGAATGATTCCCGTCCTAAAAAATGGGGGTCGACACAAAAGTCATGATTTCTTCATTACCGGAGCCTTCTCAGGTAGTCCACTTATGACATGGCTCATTCAGAGGGCTCTTCTCGCTGTCTTCAATATTACTATTTGTCCAAACCAACCAGTAGTAGAAATTATGCCCTTGTGGTAATAAACACTTAATGTCCCAATTGAGAATAAGTTAATCCAGGATACGATTTCTCCATTTTGTTATCGAAGACATTTGTAAGGAAGAGATGAAAGATAACATTTGTTATTTCACCAAACAGTGGGATTCCTCCCCCGAAAATAGTTGTGAAATTCCAGGCTAGGGTTAGCAAGGAATTGTTTGGGTTGATTGAGGATATAGAGCTGATGGAGCTACCTTTGCAAGGGTGCAAATTCACTTGGAACAATGCTGTGTCATTGCTAATTCCTTTAGTTACTCATCGGCGCTCTAACAAAAAATAGTTGTATGCACCAAAAACCTCGGGTTCGTGGGGTAAATCCATTAAAAAGGACAAATTTTAGCGAGGGGGCTGCTACGGTTGGCGAGGAACTTGCTTTAGGAAAAATGTGTTGAATTTGGCATTCATCTATTCGTGGTAGGAAATTTATGTCTGTTTCAGATCTTGATTGGCCTTTTGGTTTCTTGGCAAAGAAGGGTTGGCATGGGAAGTTCCGGAATGAGATAAGAAGAGCTTCTCTGGCAAGTCCTTGTGTTTAGGAATAGAAGAAAGTCAGGTTACGAAGTAAGTTTTATAGGCAAGTTCGATAGCAAGAAAGACAAGAAGGATATTTTGAAGCCCCTTCTCTTACCTACTTTGACGCACATCTTCGTTATACCTCAATACAAGACAAGTCTGGAAAGGATTTGGCCCGAACTATTTGGCGATTCCCACGCGTTACGCACTGTTCACCACTTCGTTCTCAACTATTCCGATTCCAGCAAGCGAGGCCATTAGGTCAAAGCCATAGCGAGCGCCCTGTAGTTTTGAAGGGGCGAGACTACTTTAGCTAGGAGCCTCTTTTTCTTCGCTCCATGGAATCTCACCCATCATCCATACATAACAAATTGGTATGGTATATTCATACCATAACATAAGAACAATAAGAACTCAAATTCTTATCGATCGGAACTCGAGCATAGGAGGGAAAGTCGATTTATGGATGGAATCAAATATGTAGTATTTATAGGAAAAGTCTTCGTTTATTGGGAAAGAATCAATATACTTTTAATGTCAAATCGGATTCACTAAGACAGAAATAAAGCATTGGGTCGAACTCTTCTTTGGTGTTAAGGTAGTAGCCGTGAATAGCCATCGACTACCCGAAAAGGGTAGAATAATGGGCCCTGTCTAGGACATACAATGCATTACAAACGTATGATCATTACCTATTCTATTCCACTTCTAGACAGAGAAAAACTAAAGGAAAATACTTAATAATATGGCAAAACATTTATACAAAACACCTATCCCAAGATTTTTCAAAAAGAATAGACAAGTATAAAATAAAACTAGCTATGGGCATTAGGTATAATAGAAAGGAAGCTTGGAATGTTTAATCAAAGAAATGAAAATAAATACTTAGGCGAAGCGGATGGGAGGAGGCGAAGAGTAGAGTACACCAAGGGGCTTTCGTCGTCGTAAAGGACCTAACGGAAGACCGTGCTCCGAAAAGCACCGAGAGTTTTGTTTTAAGAACACTTGGCCTTACCCCTTCGTTTTGAGCCATGTCTAGGTAGAATCGACAAGACTGAACCAGAGGCCCACGGGCATCGCCCGGGACAACCGTAGGCTTTTTTTTTTGAAGTTTCCTCCGGGGCCCGGGCGTTTATTACTTGGACCATATTTGCAATTTATTTACATAGTAGAACAAATCCAAATTGGAAGGGTACGAAGTCGGCATTTGTAGCTTCCATAGGATTTCTTATAATTTGGATCTGTTATTTTGGTATAAATCTATTAGGAATAGGTTTACATAATTTGGATCTGTTTGATTTGAGAACCCCTTGATCTCTGCCTCTTCTAAAAGGTAAAAAGAATAACTATGTAATTAAAAATAGTGATCCAATTACACCATATAGATACTTGTTTGAGTAGATAATTGGATTTTGATTGAGTTATTTTTCTAATGGAAAAGGAAAAGGAGGATTCAAAATCCTTTTCTCTTCGGACTTTCCCAAACACAAAATACCTCCTTGTATTCGTATCATTCCATTACGAAATTTCTTTCTTTTGAAGATTAAGAAAGAGCCGAAATAGCTTGAAATAAATAATAATTCTTCAAAACCTCACAGCTTATTCTGCCGTAACCTTCTTTGCTGAAAGCCTTTATCTATGGCTATCTTCTACATTCTCTGCCATTTTCCCTCATCCCCTTGATCGTTGTCCCTAAAGCAAAGAGCTAATGGGATCTTCTTTCTCCAATCTTGGATTAGGGAAGAAGGAGATATTTGCGACTCTGGTTGTTTCATTATGGGGCAGCTCATGATCTTCATATCGATCTATTATCCACCTCTGCATCTATTCTTTCTTAGCTAAACGGGTGGAACTACAGGATGCGTGCACTGGGACTATCGGGACGACCTCGTCGAACAAATATGAGTAGACTACACACATATATATGTACTTAAGTAAATATATATATATATTACCAAAATATGTACATACAAATTTAAATATATACATGTATTAAATTCATACTTAATTTATAATGCTCTTTATCATATTACAAAACCTAATCTATGATAGGTTCAGTGATAGAACATCCATCGTGGTAGAAGTCTCCCGTGGGATCAATAATCTGCTCATTGATAAATCCCACCAGTTCTTCTTGAGCAGCCATTATGAAATCACCGTGGGGGAGTTTGTCCCTTATGCAAATAATCTGTCATTTGAAAAAATGAGAAATAAATATATGAAATCAATAAGAAATTGAGACATAATGTATGAATTATTGTTATACGTACATCCTGATCCTGGGAACATGTGTTGGATTGGTGAACTAGGCAATGAATATAGTCGCAGACGTAATAGCCGCACAAGTTCATCCCCTGCGCCTGTTTTGCACACTAAAGGAGAAAGGACGAGAGATTAATATACATTTCTATTTTAGAACAAATTAATGATTCAATATAATTTTGGAGCATGTACTCACTGGAAATTTTACCCTCACAACAAGTTTTTCTTTCCAAATCCCATGGACCTTTTTCATGGAACCGTGACCTTGCCCTATGTGCAGTTGCAAGCTAGTGAGTAATTCCAAGAACCACATAGTAGCTATAGCAACTAAGATGGAATTACCTGTCTATCACTTCAAAAATCTTTGCGAAGGCAGACTCTGGTTTATCCATTGAATCATAGACATGGATTTTGAAATTGGAAAGGTCAATAAGGAAAAGGACCCGGTGGAATCTGCAAATTGCGTGAGATGATATATATGAAACTGTATATATACAAGAAACAAATTGGTACGGTAGGTAGTAAAAACTAACGTTGTGTTGTACGATAGTTGAATCCAAGACTTATAATGCTGCTGCACCAGCAAATGGACGTTGTTGTTCTCTGTTTCTGCTAGATAATGTTCTATCATTTCCATGTTAATCTTGCGGGGGTCCATGAATCCTATTTTGTGCCATCTCTGCTTACGACACTCGTCGATCGCCATTCTATAATGGATAAAAGAATTTTACCAGCTACATACAAGGAGCTAAGGAACAAAATAAATTTAACTAAATGATACATACAAAACCCGACAGCTTTGAAGAGAGATGTTGAGGGCGTCTTGCTGGTACAGGTCGAACACGTCCTCAAAGTGGATCCACATGATATCATCTCCTTGGAAGAAATCAGAGTTTTTGATCTGCACGCCGAGCATCTCTTTACCTTTGCTTGAAATTTCCATGTACCACTTACAAAATCAGTACATCTGTGTAGAGAGATTTTTGACCTGATAAGGCTTGACAAGAGGTTCACCGAGTAAAGGCCAATCCCGAGAGTGACAGTGGAAATAAGCGTACTCTGAGCGTGTCAGTAGCCGACGCTTCTCCACATTGTGCCAAGAATCGGCTGACGTGTTTGTAGGTTGATACGTTGTCTTGTCCAGAGAACTTCGAAAAGTCCAGAACTTGTACCGGTTTGGCAGGGGCACCCTCTGAAAATATTCTAGGTATGAGTACCGGTACATGCTGCCAGAGTCTTTTGGCTTGAGGCCGAACTGATCACGCATAACATCTGCGATCAAATCGGCCCACGGCCTATTTTCTTGCAATGATGGTATCGGCTTGTATTGCTCGTGGTGTACGGGTCCTTGCCGATACTGCATTGGTGGCGTCTGAGTCCGATAGTGCTGCTCATGGTTGCCTCCTGGAAGCTGATGTTGAAACTAGTTTATAGCAGGAGGCGGCCATGTTTGCTCGGGGAGAGGCTGATTGCTGCCGGAATTCTGTGGTGGATCCGGCAGATAGTTACCAATCGGCACGTTATGTATGTGTTGATGAGAAATTTCTCTCACGCGCTGGCCTGGGAGATCTGCTTAACTCTAGTGCAGGTCCTTCTCGGCTACCTATACTGTACAAGGGGTGCCAGTTGGTTTGATCTATTAACCAACAAGAAAAATAGAGATATATGCGTTAAGTGTTAAGTTAGATCCCACTGGATCGGCTGCAAGAGTCAATTTACATATATATGCTATCCCGAAGTGTATTTAAACCAAGTGACTAGAATAGGTCGGCTGTGCCGAGACAGTATCAGCCACTTAATCTAAATATATGATGGGATAATAAATATATGCTTTAACAATCTTGCCGATGTCGCAAGTCCAACTGTGAATCGGCTAATACTCCGATTTATCTTATGAAAAGATATTGATCTAAGCTAAATGCGCTAAACTAGATCAGTCGGCTGTCGGCTGTAGCTGACAAACTAATTCGGGCTTAGGGCATTTAACCAGAGCAAGATCTCAATATAAGAGGTAGTTTCAATGAATCTGATAGCAAAATATACCAAAAGAATATTAAAACAGATAAGGCCGACTGAAACCCCGGCACTGTCTCTTAGCAATATACATCTGGCCGAATAGATCATAAAAGCTCTAAAAATGACTTAATAGATCAATGTTGATGCAGCATTAAGTATAAAAAGAACGATCGGATCTACTGTAGCTGATGTGAATACCTCGAGATGGTGGATATCGCATATAATTTAGGCCAACCCTTAGATCTAGCTCTATCGGCTGCTGATTCTTGACAGAAACGAGCCGATGTCGAGATAGATCTAAACATTGTTCAAGATTATATGCAATATATGATAACTAGCGCAGCATAAATCATCGAATTTAGAGTGTCATAACGATGGAAGCACAAAATTCGACGAGATACACCACTAATGACAAACATTTACCTTAAGTTGGGGATTGAAATGATGTAGCCCGAAGCCGAATCAGTTGTTCGTCTGAAGAAAAAGGAGGCAATGCGCCGAAAGTTGTATTGATTGTAAGAATGTCTAATTACAAGGATCTCGGGTCCTATTTATACCCAAGAATAACATTATCTGTACAGACCCTGGACTCTATCTAAACTACTATTTAAAATATGACAATATCCCGGGAGGACCCATGCCGCATTACAATAAAACAATCCGAACAAACTCCTAATTTACGAGATACAATTGTCGTTATAGGACTCTATCCATAGATAGCAATATCTTTTAACATGCAAGCGAGAACCAAATCTTCTATTTATCTTCAAGCACTTTCATCCGAAACGGTTTTATCTTCTCCTCGACTCAAAGCATCGGCTATCGGCTATCCTTGTCCGATCCAACCTCGGCCCGATTGACCTCGTAGCTGATCGTTACTCGGCTGATTTGAGAATAGCCGATACGACCCTCGCTTCACCTGCAGATTATTCCGCCAATCCAATTCCGCTTCAAATTCGACCTTGAGCTTAGGGATTTGGTTACCAAATTTGCTCGTTAACACATGCCCCCAAGTCCGTGATAAGATAATATCGCGGATTTGCTGCCTTTCAAATCCCCGTTTTCTTCGACCAAAACCGTTTCGGCAGCCCAAACATATCCTTCAAATACCGCCTTCGCGGCCACCGCACGTGTCACATTACCACAAACCAACAGCCACCTCAGCACCCCTTGAGCTCTCGGCGACCTCCTCGACAAACTCGGCGACCTCGGCGACCTCGGCGACCTCGGCGATCTCGTCTTCCCGGCAAACCCCAAGAAGCAGCAACTACCAATAATGGCTTCTTCAAGCACCCACTCCGAGGCACCTCGGACGGAATTTCCGAGGTAAGTTGTGGACCCCGTTTTTGAGACGGGAATCTTTCGTGTTCATAGTACCATTTCCCTGGATCGAGTAGTTTGGTACCCACGAAATACGATCTTGGATAATTAGGTGCAAATGCACGAATAGTCTTACATCAAAATTATTACAATAATAGGCCTGGAGGAAATATCCAACATATAGGACCTCATGGTCCAGATACAACCAAAAGTAGAAATTAGCTAAGGCGCGGAATGAAGGGCGGCCGTCGATTGCCACGAGCAACAACCGAAGACTAAGACCTAGCGTGCGCCATCGGCTTCTTCGCCCCTCCCGGTAGTAGGCATATGGATCCTCCAAGTCTTCATTTCCACCATCGAAGGTTTGTGCGTATAGCAAGGGTGAGTACCAACCGTACTCAGCAAGCCAACATGGAAAGGTGCACATGATAGGGGGATTCTCAAAGAAAAGCCGTGGTTTATTTGCACAAAGCCAACTTTATAAATCTTTTCACAAACCTAGCATCTAGCCAAGTCAAGTTTTAGTTCCATAGTTCATTAAGTCGGCGACGGTTGTCTACCATCCATTGTGATTCCAGGATGGCTTCCCGCCTTCGGTTCGTCATGGTTTTCTGGGAGTCCACCCTTCTCGCCTTTCGAGAAGTTGATCCACTAGTGAATAAAAATCATCATGCAAACCCATCCCATCATTTTAAAGTTTAGAGTCTAGCCAAGCGAAAGTCTTGTCACGATGCTCAATATCCGCGAGCACGGCTATTCGAATAGATTGATTCATTCACTTTGCGGTGGATGTACACTTTACCCGTACTCCGCGACCGCCCAACGAATGAGCCTACGTCCCAACACATGAGACGGTCACGGCAAAGCATTTCGATAACCTCACTTTGGCGCACCGCTCCATGAACTTAAATCCTCTTGCACTCTAGTCGTCCTTTTCTAGCAGTGTGAGGAGTTCTGGCGCTCCGGCATAAGGGAAGACTTCATTTATCAAGTTATGATTAATTTTGATTTTCAACCATCCATTCCCAATCTCATCTCATACATAAGAACCACTATGCGGGGTACGCCTCCGCTCGGCTATTTACTCCGCTAGGTCTATACCCATTTAAGAAGTACGGTTGTACCGGCTCGTTTCTGGCTATCTCATGGCTCGGTCCTTAATTGACCAGGGTCGGCACTTGCCTTTTCGAAATCCACCCAAATCATCCACCGCTGAGTCTAAAACATTTGTTTGGTATTTTCAGTTTTCATCAAAACTCATTTGATTATTCTTGTGGCAATGTGGCGCTCATGTCTCCACGTGCCGTATCTCAACTACCTTTCCCAAAGGTAGTTGCCCAAGCATATAGCTATTTGCAAAAGCATGAGTATGCATGAATCCAATAATAGCATGGCTAATCATTTTACCGAAGATATTCTCCAATTATATGTACCACATCGAGGGTTACAAGGAATAATTCTAAAGGTAATCAATAACAAGGCATGGCATAACAAGTATAGGTAATTCTTTGTGTATAGCATGCATGTTTAAGGTTTAAAACAATATCATTTTGCAATTGGGATCAATATTTCAAAGAGTGTGATGACTTGCCTTGCTCGCACGCTTGTTGAGCGGGGTCTTCAATGGAGTCGGTGCACGCTTCTTCAGGTGCTAACCGTACGTGCGAAAAAAGATTGAATTCGATCAGAATTCAATAAGAACGAATAAAAGATCAAGAAAAACCATAAAAGAACTCTGAAATATCTACCCTGCGATTTTATTCGAGTTAGGGAAGAAATTGGAATGAAATCCGACCGGAAAAGAGAGTTATGGTTGTTTTTAGGGTTTTCGCCAAAATACCGATTGAAGATAAGGCGATAAGCTAATAAATGTTGTTTGAAAAGATTTTCCATTTAGATGTGGTGAGTTTAGAATGAAGGGTTAAGCGGAGGCTACGCTATCCGAAAACAAAATCTTTTACCGCGTAAACCGGAACACTTGCAAGTAAGGGCCAATAGATCGTTACCGATTGGAGTATGCAGCGGAAATAGCCAATCGGGGCTATCCGATCTGGAACTCGCTGGCCGATGACACCGATTCCCGCAAGCCGACCGCCGATTCCTGGAGACGGCCGATTCACCAATCGGCCCGATTCTCCAGCGGCCGATTCGCCGAGTCGTCGATGCGTTCTCGCGCCTCGCTCCGATGCGCTCCGCAGCCGCCTTGCTCCGAAGTACCACAGCCGATGAACGGCGTGCAACGTAGCAGCACCTCTACCGGTATCCACACGTCCGGGGACGAACGCCGAACACCCGTGTGCTAGCACGCGATGCAAGGCTAGGGTTTGGCTCGAAAGCGGGGAGGGTTTCCGTGGAGATTGATCTCGGCGACTTACATGTTGCGGATTTTGTTTAAAATGATGCAACAACTCTCCACCCCTCGCCCCTTTATATAGAGTTGGCCGACGGGACTAGTGGCCGATCGGACTCTAGTTTGAATCGGATACCATCCGAATCTCATAGAGTTGGCCGCCCATACGTCGTAAGCCCATAGGACTCTATCCGATCGGATCCCTATCCGATCGAGCCGTATCCGACCCCAACTCGAATGTCTGTTCTTATCCCGTTAAGCTTGCGACCACGTAGGTTCAGGTATACTTGGTTTCGGCTATAGTCTAACTTAGCCGATCGTCGGCTCGAGTCCAACTCAGCCGACACTGTCAATAGCGGCGCCTTGTAGCACATATTGACACCATAGTATACAAGAATATAATATCGGCTCGAACCTGTAATGTGTACACAAATCCCTTTGCCTCACAATACCAATTATGCTATAGGCAAGATGTGTGCCATCCCTTCAATAGCTTAACCATTCACTCGAACCGTATTGGATTATCGCGTTGATTAACTCCTCAATCAACTTAGCATGGCCATGCATTTCCATAATCCATTACCTCGAGGGCCCAGAGATATCTCTCCAAAGGAGGGGAAATTCCATCTTGATCACTCACATCCCACTCCATGTTTCATAGCAAACCCGAAAACTACCTTTATAACTACCCGATTACGGAATAGCGTTTGGTAGTCCCAAAGTAGGCTACTACACATGTTGGAATCCATGGTGATCTCAGGTCTAAGGACTTTGTACCAACACTACCCGAGACCAACTAATGGCACATTAATTCTGTAGTGTCTCATGGTGGGTCTATCCAACAATGTGTTCTCTAACTCATATGTCCATGTTTATTGATTTGGTATCTCCATACCCATGATCTATGAGACATGATCATCAATCAATAAACATGCCGATCTTAGAATCATATTAGTTCCAATAATATGATATATGATCGGGGATCATTTAGAAATAGATCCATACATATAGAGTCTCATAAATAAGTCACGTACTTATTGATCAATACAAGATGTCTATTTCATGGAACTGAATAACACTTTATTCATAAATACATAAACATTGACCATGATATCCAACATCTCCATGTTGCCTCTAGGGCATATCACTAACAATCTCCCACTTGCACTAGAGTCAATCATGTAAGTATCTAATACCCATTGCTCTTGTGTGCGCCTCATGTTTGGTGGGAGAGGTTTTGTCGCGGATCGGCTATGTTGAGATCCGTGTGCACTTTGCATATCTTGACATCACCTCTCTCCACTATCTCGCGGATGAGATGATATCGCCAAAGTATGTGTTTGGACTTCGATGTGATCTCGGCTCCTTGACTTGCGCAATGGCTCCACTATTATCACAATAGAGAGACATTGGACCGTCGTACTAGTCATCACACCAAGCTCGAAACGAATTTCTTGATCCAAACAGCCTCCTTTGCGGCTTACGAAGCAGCAATGTACTCGGCCTCCGTTGTAGAGTCGCAACGAGTATCCCGCTTGGAACTCTTCCGTGGCTGCGCCTCCGTTCGGGCGAACACAAACCCGCATTGCGATCTATAATCGTCCTTGTCCGTTTGGAAGCTAGCATCGGTGTAACCACTTACAACGAGCTCTTCTTCACCTCCATATACTAGGAACATATCCTTAGTTCTCCTCAAGTACTTAAGGATATTTTTTACGCGATCCAGTGACCTTCACTGGATCGGCGGTATCTGCTCGTAGCACTCAAAGCATACGAGACATGCGGACATGTACAAAGCATGGCATACATGATGGATCCAATTGCCGAAGCATATGGAACCATACCCATCTTATTCCGCTCATCATGTGTCGAGGACACCGATTCTTGCTAAGATTAATGCCATGTGACATGGGCAAGAAACCTTTCTTAGAATCATGCATGTTGAACCTTTTCAACACCTTGTCAATGTATGTACTTTGCCTTAATCCAATTAGCCTCTTGGATCTATCTCTATAGCTCGGAATGCCCAATATGTATGCTGCCTCCCTAAGTCTTTCATGGAAAAACTATTTTTCAATGAAGACTTGACAGATTCTAGCATAGGGATATCATTTCCAATCAGTAATATGTCATCCACATATAAGATTAGAAATACAATTGTGCTCCCACTGACCTTTTTGTAAACACAGGCCTCATCTTTATTTTTGATGAAACCAAACCCTTTGATTACTTCATCAAAACGAATATTCCAACTTTGAGATGCTTGCTTCAATCCATAAATGGATTTACGTAGCTTGCATATCTTTCCGAGCGATTCTGAATCGACAAAACCCTAAGGTTGTATCATGTATACATCCTCGCTTAGGTTTCCATTTAGGAAAGCCGTTTTGACATCCATCTGCCATATCTCATAATCAAAATATGCAGCAATCGCTAGGATAATCCGAATAGATTTAAGCATTGCGACGGGCGAGAAGGTTTCATCATAATCAACTCCTTGAATCTGTTTAAAACCTTTCGCCACCAATCGCGCCTTATAGATGTGAACATTTGCATCCATATCGGCCTTTTCTTAAAAACCCATTTACACTCAATGGTTTTGACACCATCGGGTGGATCAACCAAGTTCCAAATTTGATTGTCGTACATGGATTCTATTTCGGATTTCATGGCTCCAAGCCACTTGTTGGAATCGGGTCCCACCATCGCTTCCTCATAGGTCTTAGGCTCATCGTTGTCCAACAACAATATATCACGTTGTTCCACACCTGTGTACACTGTCGGGCGCATGACGTGATCTTTCGACCTCCGTGGGGCTGGTGTATCTACAACCGGTGACACAACACTTTGCTCCTCTGTTGTGGTTACGTATATTGAAACATTTTTTCGGTGTTTCTTGAACTTCTTCAAGATACACCCTGCTCCCACTAACCTTTCTTGAAAGAAACTCTTTCTCCAAGAAGGCACCGTGTCGGGCGACAAACACTTTGCCTTGTTCCCGATTATAAAAGTAATATCCCTTAGTTTCCTTAGGATATCCCACAAAGAAGCACTTGTCGATTTGGGTGTGAGCTTGTCGATCAAACGTTTTACATAAGCTTCGCATCCCCAAATTTTGAGAAAAGACAAACTAGGGGTTGCCCCTGTCCATATCTCATATGGTGTCTTTTCAACGACTTAGATGGAACTCTATTTAGTGTGGGCGCAATGTTTCAAGAGCATATCCCCGGAAGGATAACGGAAGATCACTTTGGCTCATCATCGACCGCACCATGTCCAACAAGGTGCTATTTCTCCGTTCGGACACTCCGTTCCATTGTGGAGTTCTTGGCGGAGTCAAGCGTGGAACAATTCCACAATCTTCCGAGATGATTACCAAACTCTTGGCTCAAGTATTCCCCTCCACGATCGATCGTAGGAACTTGATTGTTTTCCCTAAATGATTATGTACTTCATTTTGGAATTCTTTGAACTTTTCAAAGGATTCGGACTTATGCCTCATTAAGTAGATATAACCATGTCTACTAAAGTCATCGGTAAAGGTAATGAAGTACTTATAACCACCTCGGCCGTTGAGCTCATTGGTCCACATACATCGGTATGTACGAGTCCAAGAGGTCACTTGCTCTTTCACTGTGTCTGTGAAAGGTGCCTTTGTCATCTTACCAAGTAAACAAGACTCACATGTCTCAAATGATTCAAAATCAAAAGAGTGAAACAGTCCATCCTTATGGAGCTTCTCCATGTGTTTCTTATTTATATGGCCTAAGCGACAATGCCGGATAAATGTGGGCTTTGTATCATTAGAGAGTTGCCTTTACGTATTAATGTTATAGATGGGAGATGCTTCAAGATTCAAAACGTATAATCCATTCACCAATGGAGCATGAAAATAGAACATATCTACGAGATATATTGAACAACCATTGTTCATTGATCTAAAATCATATCCTTCCGCTTGCAAACATGAAGCGGAAATAACGTTTTGACATAGTGTTGGAACACAATAACAATTATTTAATTCCAAAACTAATCTTGAAGGTAGATGAAGTGGTACTGTCCGACACCAAGCGTAGCAACGCTTGCTCCATTGCCGGCGCGCAGTTCACCTCGCCCCTTCTTAAGCCTCTACTTCATCTCATTCCCGCAACGATTTGCAAATATGAGCTATTGATCCGGTATCAAATACCCAAAAGTCAGTAGGTGAAGTAGCAAGATTAATGTCTATAACATTAATACACGAGCGAAGTCGTACTTCGCTTCTTTTTGAGATCCTCCATGTACTTCTTGCGGTTCCTTTTCCAGTGGCTGTCTCCTTGCAATAGAAGCAAACGGCATCTAATGTCGCCGACCCCTTTTTGCCCTTCTTTGCATTAGAGGCACTTGCAATCTCATCGGGAGTTAACATCCTCTTGGTGCAAAGTTTCTTGACAGTGGTTTGCGCTTAGCCTTTTGCATCATCATCACATGATGATCGTTTTTGGATACTCTCCTCCTGTCTTTAGCATCCCATACAATTCAGCCAAGGTTCTATCCATATTGTTCATGTGATAATTTAATATGAATGGCTCGAAGCTCGGTGGGAGCGACTAGAGAATCACATCATAGCCAACTCTGGCTAAGGGGAAACCTAGTTTTTCCGGACTCTCAATGTAGCCAATCATTTTTATCACATGCGGACTGACGGGATTCCCCTCAACAAGCCTCGCACGCAAACAAGGACTTTGAGGTGTTGAACCTCTCGGCCCGAGCTTGGTTCTCAAACATACCACGCAGTCCCCTGAATAATAGTGTGAGCATCGTTGCTCTCATATTGCTTCGAAGCTCGGGGACATTGTAGCTAGCATGAGATAGCTTATATCTAGAGCATCATTAGTGTGCTTCTCGTAAGCTCTCGGAGTGCGCTTGCGGTGGTATTATTTGGCAAATCCTCGGGATAGGGTACTTCAAGAACGTACTCCTTACGCTCTTGCTTGAGAACAATTCTCAAGTTGCAATACCAATCCATAAAGTTTGTTCCATTTAATTTTTCCTTTTCGAGAATAGATCATGCAAATTAAAGGTACGGGTGTAGTATTAGCGCCATTTATTCTACAACGAGAAAAGCAAAGAGTTAGCACAATGTTTATGCTATGTCTTTTGTTAAACAATTTAACATAAGACTCCCATTACGTATTTTCACCTTCCCTCTAGGTTACGTATTGGGTCAAGATCCACATGTTAATTAATTTTCTAGTGAGCTTTGACATCACACGCTAGAATACTAATAACATCGGTAAGCAACTCCTTGCTAATCACATCTCTTTGTGACTCTTGTTGTTGGTGTGGCATCTCCATGCCGGCCCCAACCTATGCCCCAAGGCTCAAAAGCTGTTTTGATAGCCTTGTTAAGTAAACCAAACGCTCCTAGCATGTATATGTCAGACATATACCCCTCGTGTTATGATAGAGAATGGCACTCTGCTTTGCGAGACCCACCATTGACGAGCATAACGGTGTGAGAGTGCAACATTTGGAAGGGCATCATTACTACTTAATATTGTGAGGGATGCTATCCTATCAAACAAACATATCACATATATGAAAGCGGGTAGAATAGCATGAAATAGTATGGCCCCCTTCACATGGTGATCTCCATCTCCATGCGGAGGTGTAGAAGGATCTCCATCTTCATCACTTAGTTCTTCCGAGTGCCGAATGCTTGATTTCTTCAAACTAAGCTACTACTATAGAAGCTCTAATTGAAGATTACATCGAGCTCGTAGGTCATGAAAGAATATTACAAGCATTGCACTTATGAAAGAATATTACGGGGATTGCACATATGAAAGAATATTACATGCATCACATGCATCTCATACATACAATAGGGCCATACCATCTCAAAGCATTCTCTGCAAAAACAAGTTAGGCGTAGAAACGTTTTCTACCTATCACGGAGAGTCGGCATCGAGACGACCTATAAGGACGCACACGAATTCCATAGATCCAATCTATGAAATCTCTCTTATAAGCAGTGTCGGCATAATCATATTATGCCGTCTGATACACTATCATGGGAGATGGTTTTGCGTAGGCGCGAGGGCGGCTAACAAGATCGGACTACGAGATAGCTTCGGCATAATCACATTATACCGTTCCGATACACTATCAAGGAACGCTATCTTGAACCGACTCAAGCTTAGGGAGTTCTATGGATATTGCTTCGACGTAATCACATTACGCCGATTCCGATACACTATCAAGGAACGCAATTACCATGAACTCTCCTCAACAAATCCCGTAAAACCGATTGATCTAATCAACCCGTGTGCAAAACTTGTTCCGAGATCAATCTAAAACTGAACTAAGCAAGATTAAGCTCGATACCACCGAGGGTTACAGCGGAGGCTACGCTAGTCGTAAACAAAAACTTTTTACCGCGCAAACCAGGAACACTTGCAAGTAAGAGTTGATAGATGGAATTACTGGAATTGGAGTATGCGGCTGAAATAGCCAATCGGGGCTATCCGATGCAGGCTGTGCGCTTGATGGCAATGGAATTCCACTGGCCAAGCAATGGAGATTCACAGGCAATGATTCTGTCAATGGGATTCTCAGCGATCGGTGTGAAGTCGTCGGCCATCGTTCTGTGCCCTGCGGCCTTTCCGTGCGCTCATGGCTGCCTTGCTCCCGTCTGACTGATCGATGAAACGGCGATACAGCATGCGCGACGTCTCTATCGGTATCCACACGTCACAGGGGACAGAATGCCGAAAAACGTGTGCTAGCACGCTTGATGCAAGGCTAGGGTTTGGCTCGAAAGTGGGGAGGGTTTCCGTGGAGATTGATCTCGGCGACCCAGGTTGCAGTTTGCGTTCAAAGTGATGCAACAACTCTCCACCCCACGCCCCTTTATATAGAGTTGGCCGAGGCGGGACTAGTGGCACGATCAGGGACTCTAGTTTGAATCGGATCCCATGCGTAGTCTCATAGAGTTGACCGCCCATGCGTCGTAAGCCCATAGGACTCTATCGATCGGATCCCTATCCGATCGAGCCGTATCCAGACTCTAACTCGAATGCATTTCTTATCCCCTTAAGCGTGCGATCACGTAGGTTCAGGTATACTTGGTTTCGGCTATAGTCTAACTTAGCGAGTCGTCGGCACCAGTCGGCTCGGCCCAGGCACATCAACTAGCGGCGCCTAGCAGCACATATTGACACCATAGTATACAAGAATATAATATCGGCTACGAACCTCCCTAATGTGTACACAAATCCCTTTGTCTCACGATACCAATTAAGCTATAGGCAAGATGTATGCCATCCCTTCAATAGGTTAACCATTCACTTTCAGGCAGAAGTATTGGATTATCATGCATTTGATTGACTCGCTCGATCAACTTAGGATGGCCATGCATTTCCATAATCCATTACCTCGAGGGCCCAGAGATATCTCTCCAAAGGAGAGGCAAATTCCATCTTGATCACTCACATCCCACTACCCGATTCTGAGATAGCGTTTGGTAGTCCCAAAGTAAGCTACTACACATGTTGGAATCCATGGTGATCTTAGGTCTAAGGACTTTATACCAACACTACATGAGACCAACTAATGGCACATTAATTCCTGTAGTGTCTCATGATGGGTCTATCCAACAATGTGTTCTCTAACTCCATATGTCCATCTTTATTGATTTGGTATCTCCATACCCATGATCTATGAGACATGATCATCAATCCAATAAACATGCGATCTTAGAATCTTATTGGAGTTCAATAATATGATATATGATCAAGGATCATTTAGAAATAGATCCATACATATAGAGTCTCATAAATAAGTCACGTACTTATTGATCAATACAAGATGTCTATTTCATGAATAACACATTATTCATAAATACATAAACATTGACCATGATATCCAACATCTCCATGTTGCCTCTAGGGCATATCACTAACATAGCCGATCAGTCTCGGTATACTCGGTTTCGGCTATAGTCTAAGCAGCCGGCCAGTCGGCTCGAGTCCAACTCGGTGAGCATGTCAACGACGGCGCCTAGCAGCACATATTGACACCATAGTATACAAGAATAATATCGGCTCGAACACTGTAATGTGTACACAAATCCCTTTGCCTCACGATACCGGTTAAGCTATAGGCAAGATGTGTGCCATCCCTTCAATAGCTTAACCATTCACTCGAACCGTATTGGATTATCATGCGTTGATTGACTCCTCAATCAACTTAGCATGGCCATGCATTTCCATAATCCATTACCTCGAGGGGCCGGAGATATCTCTCCAAAGGAGGGGCAAATTCCATCTTGATCACTCACATCCCACTCCATGTTTCATAGCAAACCCGAAAACTACCTTTATAACTACCCGATTACGGAATAGCGTTTGGTAGTCCCAAAGTAGGCTACTACACATGTTGGAATCCATGGTGATCTCGGGTCTAAGGACTTTGTACCAACACTACGAGACCAACTAATGGCACATTAATTCTGTAGTGTCTCATGGTGGGTCTATCCAACAATGTGTTCTCCAACACATATGTCCATGTTTATTGATTTGGTATCTCCATACCCATGATCTATGAGACATGATCATCAATCAATAAACATGCCGATCTTAGAATCATATTTGTTCCAACAATATGACATATGATCAGGGATCGTTTAGAAATAGATTCATACATATAGAGTCTCATAAATAAGTCACGTACTTATTGATCAATACAAGATGTCTATTTCATGAAACTGAATAACACTTTATTTATTTATACATAAACATTGACGTGATATCCAACATCTCCATGTTGCCTCTAGGACATATCACTAACAGCAATTGTATCTGTAAATTAGGACTTTGTTTAAACCGTTTATTGTTATGCGGCGTGGGTCCTTTCCGAGATATCGTCGTATTTTAAATAGTAGTTTAGATAGAGTCCAGGGTCTGTACAGATAATGTTATCTTGGGTATAAATAGGACCCGAGACCCCCTGTAAACACATTCAACATTCAATCAATCAAACAACCTTCAGCGCATCGCCAACCTTTTTCTTCAGACGAGCAATTGATTTGGTTACGGGCTGCATCGTTTCGATCCCCAAATCCAGGTAAATGCTTGTCATTAATGGTATGTTCTGCTCATTCTAGTGCTTCCATCGTAATGACATATTAGATTCAAGGGTTCATATTGCGCTATTTACCATATATCGCATATAAACTGGAGCAATGTTTAGATCTATCCTGCCATCGGCCAGTTCTATCAAGAACTCGCAGTCGATAGGGCTAGATCTTAAGGTTGGACTAGTTTATATGCGATATCCACCGTCTCGAGAGGTATCAACAGCCTAGATCTAAAGCTTACTATCAACAGCCGACAGTCGATTTCCTAGGCTAAACATCTGGTTCAAGAATGATATCTTTTCATAAGAATCGTCGAAGTACTAGCCGGTCTACAGTTAGTTTTCCAGTATCGGCTAGGTTATCAATACATATAATTATTATCCTTTACTGTATTTGGGTTAAGCGGCTGATACTATCTCGGTATAGCCGATCCATTCTAGTCGCTTGGCTTAAATATATTTTAGGATAGCATATATATGCTCATGGATTCCCTCAGCCGATATAGTGGGGATCTAACCAAACACTTAACGTATGTTTCTTGCTTTTCTTGTTGGTTAACAGATCAAACCAACTAGCACGCCTTGTACTTCATAGGCAGCCGAGAAGGACCTGCACTGGAGTTAAGCAGATCTCCCAGGCCAGCGCGTGAGAGAAATTTCTCATCAACAGATGCATTGTAGAAGGAACGCAACAATTGGCATGTATCAGTCCCTTCCGAGCAGTAGGCTGTAAGACCCCTTTTCGTCAATGACAAAGAATGTTGTGGGCACGGTCTTATTGCCGATGGTCAGTTCGACGTTCAGGACGCCCTTGGTTTCTGACGGGTTACCGCCGAAGTCCTTGAGTACCATATTGGTTTTGATCAGGTCTTCGACCCCTTTGCCTAGTTTTCTGAATATTGCGTAGGGCATCAGGTTGACTGCGGCTCCCCCATCAACTAGCATCTTGGACATCGGCTTGCCGTTGACAAATCCTTTAACGTACAACGGCTTCAGGTGCCGATTTTCGGTCCCCTCGGGTTTGTCAAAAATAGCTTGGTCCGGGGAGAGTGCTAGTTTCACCAAGCCGTCTTCGATAGTGTCTACATCGGCTTCAGGAACACTGAATTCGGCTAGCAATATGAACACCATGTTGACCGATGCAGAAACTTTGTCTTTCCCTTTGGTTGCCCTCCTGGCTTGATCGGTTGAATTCTCCTGGGCTTGCTCCTCGTCGGTTGCAGCGGCTTTCTCTTTGGGGTTCCATCGCCTTTGATCTTGCCCAGCCGACGGCGTTGTTCTTGGATCATTTGCCGAACTTCTTCTTCTCTTCCTTCACGCTTTAACCTTTGAATTCTTCGTTTTACGTGTTTTGGTGAAGAGGTCGAGGAGGGCACCATTGGGGGTTGGCCGATTCTTCATCATCGGCCTCTTCTTCGTCGTAGTAGTCGTCGTTTTTGTTTTCGTCGAAGAAGTCTTGGTGGATCGGCCCTAGCCAATCGTGAACGGATTGCCGGCGCTGGTTGAGCTGAATGGGCCTTGGGACGAACCGAGTTGGGTAGTAATTGGCCAAACCTGTGTTCGTCCTCGGGGCACTCGGCGCAAGCCGGGCGAGTTTTCTATCGTTGGCGGCCTCATCCCGGTCTCCCGGCGGTGCTGAAGAATTCACAATGCCAATGGGGATCGGCACCGCTATGATCCTCGTCATACCAGCGGCCTCGCGTTTCTGGCCTTTACCGATAAAACCTTTCAAACCGAGCTTCTTCCCGCCAAGATTGCCGTTAGGGGCGGCGTCGGTTGTTCGTGCCGATCGGCCGTTGATCAGCCGATCGGGCAACGGGGCGCACCATGTTGATTAGCGCGGCTTGGCTTCCGATCGGCTCTCATACGCATTGACCTCTTTCAAAGTTTCGGCTAAGTTGTACGTCATTCATGCTGCCGATCGGCTTGCCTAGGGTCGATTTGAACCATGTTGATTGGGAAGGGGTGGCCATCTACCTTCATCGGCCGATTGGAATCGGCGAACTTGAGTTTTCTGGCTTCTATTGCCGACTGGATTTGCTGCCTGAAGACTTTGCAATCGTTAGTGCCATGGGATGTGGAGTTGTGCCACTTGCAATATTTTTTCTTCTTTAGTTCTTCGGCCGATGGGATCACGTGGTTTTCAGGGAGCTGGATCTGTTTCTCCTTGAGTAGCAAGTCAGAAATCCTATCGGCCTTAGTGATGTCGAAGTCATATCTTTCTTCTTTGGCCGTCTTCAGCAGCCATTGGCAGACGATGGCTTTTTTGTTTTGGCCCATTCGGCTGCCGCCACCTCTGCGTCATCGTCATTGGAATCAGAGTCTGACTCAACGACGACTTGAGTTATGTTCTTGACGGCCTTCTTAGTGTCTTGAAATCTTTGTTCATGGGTCGTCACCTTCTGTGCCATATGTGCCAGGCTGTCGAAGTCCTGAGCGGAGAAACGTTCACGGATCGGCGCGATCAGGCCATGGAAGGCCAAATCGACTAGCTGGGCATCCGACAGCAGCAGGCTGTAGCATCGGTTCCTCATTTCTCTAAAGCGTTGGATGTATTATTGAACCGACTCGTTGTGCTTCTGCCTAATGCTGGTGAGGTCCGACAACTTCATTTCATGATTGCCGGAGTAGAAGTAGCTATGAAATTGTTTTTCGAGATCGGCCCAGCTCTGAATTGAGTTGTAAGACAATGAAGAGAACCAGGTAAAAGCCGATCCCGAAAGGGACAGGGGGAACAGACGAACTCTCAAGGCGTCTGTAGCCGATGCTTCGCCGCACTGCGCCAAGAATTGGCTGACATGCTCGTAGGTCGAAACGTTGTCTTGCCCTGAGAACTTCGAAAAATCTGGGATCTTGTATAGGTTGGACAACGGAATCCGCTCAAAATGCTCCGGATAAGGATACGATACATGTTCCCTGAGTCCTTTGATTTGAGGCCGAATTGGTCGCGCATGACGTCCGCAATCAAATCGGCCCAAGTCCGGTTGTCCTGCAGTATCGACTCATATTGGTCATATGGCGCGGGTGCTTGCCGATACAGCAGTAGTGGTGGCGTCTGAGGCCTGTAGTGATGATCTTGGCGGCCTCCTTGATACTGGTAGTGGATTGGATGATCAGCGGGAGGCGGCCGATTTGGTGGTGGTGTTGGTGGACACAGGAGCAGCTATCGGCCACGGCGTTATCTTGTCTGTCCGAGCCAATGGGCAATCGGCTCTAGCGCCGATTGTTGTTGAACATATTGGTGACCTGGTCCTAGGGCAGCGGTTGTTGCCGGTTCAGCATAGTGATCACCGGTTTCGCGGCCGATCTGATGGATTCGGTGGTTGAGGACCTCTCGGCGGCCCTAGTTGTGCGACGATGGGATCGGCCGATTGGGTGACCAACGTCACGTAACCGGAAGCGGCCATCTATGAAGTACGTCGGCCCCTGCTGCAGCTGGTCGGCTATCTTGGCGTCAACCACAGTAGCGATCATGTTGTTGAGAGTGTTGACAAAGATGCTACTCTGGTTGACCAGCGCGTGATGGACGGCCGAATCGATTCGGTCTTGCAAAGTATACAGGGCCGAATCATCTTGTTCTTGAATCGGCTCCTCCACCTTTTGTTTGCCCTTTGATCCACTGGAGGAGGATGCCATGAGCTCGTATATGTTGAACTTGTACTTTTGATGTACAGCCCCGGATCTTGTCTAGGTGAAAGATTGTAGGTAGTTGGCGTGGAGCTCTTCCACCATCTTCTTGTAATCGGCTTGCTGTTCAGCCGATAATTGCTCTATCTTCACAGGCACGATATTGTCCCCTGAAAAACATTGGGGCTCTTGGAGTCGACCATCTTGTCAGCTGCGTCAATGCGTCCTAGCCGAGCTGACAAAGAAAGTCCCACCGGGCGTGCCAAGAAGCGTGCTGATGAGAATTTTCTCTCACGCGCTGCCCTGGGAGATCTGCTTAACTCCAGTGTAGGTCCTTACTTGGCTTGCTGTAAAGTACAAGGCGTGTCAGTTGGTTTGATCTATTAACCAACAAGAAAAACAAGATATGTGCATTAAGTATTAGATTAGATCCCCACTAGACCGGCTAAGGAAATCCATGAGCATATATCTGCTATCCTAAAATATATTTAAGCCAAGTGACTAGAATGGATCGGCTATACCGAGACAGCATCAGCCGCTTAACCCAAATACAGTAAAGGATAATAAATATTTGTATTGATAACCTAGCCGATACTAGAAAGCTAACTATGGATCGGCTAGTACTCCGATGATTCTTATGAAAAGATATCATTCTTGAGCCAGATATACTTAGCCTAGGAAATCGGCTGTCGGTTGTTGCTAGCAGGCCGATTTTGGCTTATGATGTCCGACAAAAATGGGATCTTAATATAAGAGGCGGTCCTAACATAAATCTAGTAATAAATATACTAAAAATATATCGGGCGAGTAAGGCCGGTGAAACCACAGCCTTGTCTCTAAACATATAAATTTAACCAAACAGATCGCAATAGCTCTAAAGATGACTTAATAGTTCGATATGATGCAGCATTAAGTGATAAAAGAACTACTGGATCTATTATAGCCGATTTATACCTCTCGAGACGGTGGATACTGCATATAAACTAGTTCAACCTTTAGATCTAGCCATATCGGTTGTGGGTTCTTGATAGAACTGGCCGATGGCAGGATAGATCTAAACATTGCTCCAGTTTATATGCGATATATGGTAAATACCGCAGTATAAACCACTGGATCTAATGTGTCATTACGATAGAAGTATTAGAATCAGTAGAACATACCACTAATGACAAGCATTTACCTGGATTTGGGGATCGAAACGATGCAGCCCGGAGCCAAATCAATTGCTCGTCTGAAGAAAATGTTTGGCGATGCGCCGAAAGTTGTTTGATTGATGTGATTTATTTACAGGGGGTCTCGGGTCATATTTATACCCAAGTACAAAAAAGATCTCGCTACACACGGTTACAACTAACTAACATATCTACACTATAAGCGCGGGAAGCAATCCCTTGTCGCCTTTACAATGAGATTATCTCTAAACAAATCTCTAGTTTACATACATTTGCCGCTACGGGACTTTTGTCCCTAAAAGGCAATATCTCTCAACGCACAATTTGGAAGCCGAATCCTTTATTTTATCTCCAAATATCTTCATCAGAAGCGGCTTCGTCTTTTTTGAACCTGGAATCGGCTATCGGCTGTTCTTTACTCGATTCAACCTTAGCCGACTGGCTTCACAGCCGATCGCTCCTCAGCCGACACGGCCTCTCTTTCTCCATCAAACCAGCCGATCCGATTCTGTTTTAACCTCGCTAGAACTTAGAGGTTCGGTTACCAAATTTAGTCGTTAACAAGGAGTCGCCGGCACGATCACCAATCCACAAATCACGAAGCCTTCCATCTTCTCATGATAGTCGCCTCCCTGTTTGGATCTTTGAGGGGTAATTGGGTTAAAAAAAAAGGGCTAATTGGGGTTCCTCCGCTGTGACTGTCCTGCCAACTCACTCAATGCAGCACAAATGGATTTTTTCGGGACAAACACTCCCCTCCAAAAATCGTTTTATTTTCAAACAAAGAAATTAATTAGCTACTATAATACTATACTCAAGCAGTTGAACGTCTAAACCCTAAACCATATGCCTAAGCATATGATAGTAATTAACGGTAACTATGTACTGCTCGCTGTGCTGAATACGGTAAAATGATGGTAATTAAGTACTACCGATCACGATCACTTGATGGATGCGGCGTAGCCCGGGCAACCGCCCATGGTAGCCTTATTAGATGGACACACAGAAAAAAAAAATCGAACTTAACAAGATGTAATTAATAGTATAATAATAAAGAATATGTAGTCTTAATTTTAAGATCACATATTCAATTTCAACATGCTCAATTTTTGGGATGTGTCTTTTTTTTAAATCTCTTTTTTTTCTTTGAGATACTAAAAGAGAAAAATACGAGATGAGGCATTATGTTTATTTTCCTTCGAAATGACTCTAGAATGGTTCACTCCATAGAAATTTAAAAAGAATTTTTTGTTTTAAAGGGTTTTATAGGATTGTTTCTCGAGGATAAAAACAAATCCTTTAAAATTTATATGTTTAATTTTTTTAGGGGGGCCTAAACGTATAAATAATCTATTTAAACCGCTAAACTGATTTGGAAGGCTGTTTTGGGCATGTGGCATATTGTCCGAACATATTTGGCACTTGACTTCGATTGCGACGGTAGCATGGAAACTGGTTCCTAACCAGTTAGTAGCTTAACATACGACGTTACTCCAACCCGATTGTGAACTCTGGCCTAACTTTTACTAGGTACGGAGAACGTGTTAAACCGCATCTTATTTATTCCGGTCAAATACGCCGTATATGCCAACACGTACCTACAGATTGTACTACACGCAGGAGTGTCACGTATGCTTTGTTACGTCTCGATCTAATGCTCGGCAAAGAAGTCTTCGCAGACGGAGAACGGGGAAGTGAGGGGAAATACTACTACTCGGCATACTAGCTTTGTACTACTGCTAGTACCGTATGTAGTTAGCACGTAGACGATCGAGGTACGACCGTACATATATACTCGTAGAGCGTAGACGAACTGCGGCTAGACGGCTGGTGGTGGCGGTGTGGCAAATTAACCGGCACGCGCGGGCAGGTGTGGTCAAATCGTAACCCCGACATGTCCGCTACACGTTTTGAGAAAACCCTGGATCGATAAAACCTGCAGGCATCTCTCATCACATCAGAGTTTAAAGCCAACGTGCCATCATGGCTCGCGCTCTGACGTGCGCCATGTGTTGGACTCGGACGTCGGAAAGGGCATTAGTGCACCAAAACGGCAGCGCTGCCGCAGCAGATCCGCTGCCTCGTCGCCAACAGCAACCAGTGGTCTGCCACGTGTCTTCACCGACGGTGCATGTCACGCTCTGGCCGGCGCGGCTCCCGATTATTCCCGACCGGCGGATCCCGGGGCCGGCTCTCCTCGGGCCGATCGCAGCCGTCCGTCAGGTCAGTACAGTACGTACTAGTCGAAGTAGGACGGGGTTTGGATTCGGACAGGAAATTTGATATTAATTTAAAGTATTAAACGAAAATTAATTATAAAATAATTATATAATTGGAGGATAACTCGTGAGATGAATCTATTAAGCTTAATTAATTCACTATTATCGACTATTTCTTGTAGCATCAAATCATGACGTAATTAGACTCATTAAATTGCTCGTAAATTATTCTTCGATTATAAATAAATTTTATAAATAATTTATATTTAATATTTTAAAATAATATCTAATATTTAATGTGATAGCAACTAAAAATTATTTTTAATCCGTGAAACAACAAGGGCCTATGTTCCTCCCGAAACGGACGTGCGATCTCAGCGCAGCATCACGTCCAACGGCTACGATTTTCGGCTGCTCCAAAATCCAACAGTACAGTCAAAATCCAACGGTACAGATCAGCAGTTACCGCCATCGACACATCCCGCTATAATTTTTCTGTTAAGTGGCAGAACTTCAGATCCTGAATTCTGAATGAAATAAAACTAAAGCTTTATCAAATATTTTAGTTATCTTTCACTAGTTTTAAACTTTAACTCTAATTAAAATTAAAATTTAAAATTAAATCTATACCAAATACTCTCTAAATCTTACATTTAACATTTTGTACTACTCCGTAGTACAGGAGGAGTAACTAGAAATGAACAAGTGAATGGCCGTGCCGTGCCGTGTCGCGTCGCGACAAACAAGTAGACAGCGGCACGTCGCGGTGCGTTACCACATCTGCTTCTCGTCCTTGTCACGTCAAATGATGGCGAGCAGCGAACAGTCATCACGCGAGAATAGCAGAAGGAAGAATAAAATAGGAGGTTTATTACCGAGCAGTAAATGAGAAAGGTAAGAGAGAAGTACGGAGTGTAGGAGTAATTACTACTACTCCTACACGTAGCAGTAAAAAAGGTCGCAAGACAGAACGGAGGGAGCGGTAAAAGCGGTGAAAAGCTGCGGCTGCCAGCCTCGACTTGATGACATGACATTGACACGGGCTGTCCGCTCCTCCTCCTCAAACGGCGGCCTCCCTATCCATCCATCCTACCCGAGAAGGCTGACGTGTCACGCGGCACGCGCTGGGCCCCGCACCTTCGCCCTCTGCTGCGGCTGCCGCACACAAACCGGACAGCTGCACCACGCCCCTCCGCAGCGCGGGCCCCTACCTGCAGCAACTGGCGCACGCGCGCAATGTTTCTTTCCCATCTTTTTTTCCCTTTGAACGCACTCCTGGATTTTTCACCTCACTAATATGAAGACGATGTTAATATCGTTGACGCTAAAAAAAAACTATTTGTATTTTTTAAAAAAACTATTTATAGCAAAAAAATCTATTTGTAATAAGAGAACTTTTTAAATTTTTTATTACAAATAATTTTTTAATTTTTTTACAAATAAGTTTTTAAGATATTAGCATCGTCCCTTTTATAATATTTCATGGAGAATGAGTGGGACCATATCAATATCATATTTGACCATGACGTAAAAAATAAGTTTTTTAATCTATTTGTAGAATATTTTTTTTATAGGAGCTAAAAGGTAAAAAATCCAGGAACGTACTCGACCTGCTCGTGTTACCTTCCAACCATGTTCACCGACCACTCTGCCGTGTGCAAGGCGTGCATTGCCACCTTAGCTAGCTTTGCTCATGAGACCTCTGCTGCGTACATCACGGCTCACAGTCACGACTCAAGTCTGGCTCGCCTCCTTCCTTTGATGCAACTCTTCCTCCCTCCCCTCCTTTTCCATAAAAAAAATACATAGTATAAATATAAAAGATTGTTATATAAGTTGTATCTATAGTAAAAACATCGTAAACGTTCATGTTTTATCCTACGAAGTTTTCCTAAATCCAATTAACTTGGATTATGTCACATCCTAAGGCCGTATTCGTTTATAGTGGTTCTCAACCTTCACTCTCTCGTTTATACATATGTTTCTTAAACTGCTAAATGATATATTTTTAAAAAATTATTTTAAAAATCATCTCTAACCCATATCAAAGAACATAACCTAATATATGATCTTTTTTAGCAGTTCATTTACATGTGGTTAGAGTTTAAATTATGCATTATTCTAAATAAATAAAACTTATACGACATATAACATTTATATTTATACTAGAAGAATATGTGACATTACAGGAACATGTGATGTGACATTACAAAGATGTATCATATTTTATATTAGATAGATGTGTCATATTTTATATTAAATTTATTTATTTTAGAATCGAGGAAGTATTTTTTTTCATATATACGTGGTTTCCATTTGCATTCTTCCCTTCATCATCGCAAGGATAGGTGTCAGTGTCACAACTCGTCACAAGTCGTATCAACATACGCGGCCCACGTTTCAGCAGCGCGTCTCGTCTCCCACAAAACCGGTCAAAAAAACGGGCGCGGCGTCGCCATCCCCAGGTGTCCATGAGCCTTAGCTTTCAGCCCAGCCAGCTAGCCACATCCATCCATGACCCCGAACCAAACCAACATCAGCATCAGTTGGGTTGCCACCACCACAAAAAAATACCAGGTCGGCAGACGGCCACACATCACGCATTTCACATCCAAAACTGGAAACAAACTCCACAAGCAGTACTGATCGGGTTCCATGACAACTTAACACGCAAAACCAACGGATAGCGGTACAAAGATTCAAACGGAGTTCATGATGATAAAAACTGGGGAGGTTTCTTGGCATGTTCATGATGATGATGATGATACACAAAAGCAATACATAAAAGGTCTTTAATACCAATACTACTAGGTTGGTTCTCAGACGAAGGACCAGTTGACGAACATGAAGGCGAGGCAGTGCGGCGTGTCGTCGTCGCTCAGGACCTTCCACGCCACCGCCTGCTCATACGACACCGGCCTCCCCATGCTCGACACGCACACGCCGCCCGGAAGGTAGGCGAAACCCTGGAGATTAAGGAGTTTTGTCATGTTCAGTTACAAGCATCACAGAAGGGTTTGTCCAAAGGATTATAGCATTAGGAACATAGTCCATACCTGCTGCATGATCTTGGGGAACTCGGTGCATAGCGCCTTCCGGCCATCATCATCAAGGATCTTCTCGAGCGAAATGTCCTGGAGAGCAATCAGCGTCGTCTCCAGCATGTCGAGGCCAGCTTGATTGGCAAAGGTGAACACAGGAGCAGCCTGAATGGTAGGCAGTAGCCAGAATTTGTTTGTTAGGCCTAGATAACGGCAATGTAAATATATATCAGTGACAATACAAAAAGGCACACTACACTGACCTTCAGGGAGCAGCACATGATTGAATCAGAGTGTTGCCACATTGCTTTCAAGGAAGAATCCGTGCTTTGTGGGTCTGTGCGAAGGAGATCCGCTCCAGTGTGGAATCTGAAATTATAAAGCAAACCAAATTACTGCATTGCAAAAAATTGAAAATCAGCCATCTGAATTAACATGCCACTTCTATATGCACCATCCCAGGGCATTACGACAAATTGGTGCCAATAGTAGGTAGAAATGATCAAAATCAAATATAGTCACAAGGTAGTCATACCGGTAGCTCCTTCCAATCCACCTTGCAAGCGTGTGGGCCTCAGGAGATCCTGGAGGGTTCTTTGTTTCAATCTGTCCGCCAAGACGTGAAGGAGCTATTGCCATGGCCACTCTCTGCACCGATGCCACCACGGTTCGGACATACTGCCTGGCCATTGCCGCTACACTATCACGAAGGTGGTTTTCATATGAAAACTGGAAAGCTATGGTCAGGACCGATCTTGTGTTGCAGGTGCTAGAGGTGTCACTGGAAGTCCGTGTAGTCCCACCAGATCCAACCTCAAGAGTAGATGCCAGGTCAAGTGTGCGTGTCGCAGATGGTGCATCCTGTAGTAAAGTGCATAGTACCGAACCATTGTTTAGTTTAGGCGATCAAACAAGATCCAGCTGCCAGAGCAAAAGAAATTATACTGACCGTCTTGGCATCCAGTGGTATCACACGGAAGCCTGAGGGTAGAAGTGGTGCATCATCAGCAAAAGATTCATCAATGGGTGCAAATACAAGCTGGGCACATGCACCTGCAGCATTTTCATCTACACCGCTGCACAGCTGAAATAGAAGATAGTACATCGTCAAGTTAATCCAACAACAGATTGAACGAAAAAAATGCACACTAGTGCTCCTCTGAAAATATACCTGCAGAAGGTACATATCCCTCGATAGAACAACCTCATCATGGCAGAGGCTGTGTCCCTCGAGCCTAATAACCTCCAGGAACTGCAATTTAAAAGGGTTAGTTCAAATACTGGTTTGCAATTAGTGCTACAAAGCAATTATAAGAAGCAAAGCTAACATAAGTTACCTCTTCATGCTCTAAGGTGTGCGCAAGTGGCAATATAACCTGACTGCCCATAAAACCACCAGCTCGTAGACCAGGAACTGCATACGGACTAGCCCTCAACGCAGCAGCAGAATAAGCATCAACACCAGGATCAGCCCATTCAGTGCGGTGCTCCCTCAAAAATCGCACTAGGAGAGCAGGTGGTACATTCTACACAATCAAAACAAGCTTGTCAGGTCATAACAAACAACTCAACTATTCATGCACAATAATTACCTTGATGGATTATGAGTAAAAACCTGTAGCAGCATAGATGCCTTTGCACACAAGATGCCACCTCCAATTGCAGAAAACAGCTGGGAGGAGTTGACATGAGATCCAACAAGCTTGTTTGGAGATGAGTTAAAAGCAATTGTCACATCCTCAGCACCATCGCTGCTCATCAGTGACCAACCATCATCTGGAAATCCATTGACTGCATCATTGAAGCCTCTGCAAATTGCATTGATGACCTTAGTCATAGAACGCATGGATATTATCTTTTTAACACGGTGACCCATAGCACTACTACAAACCTGCTTAGCCTCTGACTAAATGTTCTCAGAACTGCTGGCTGACGCCCCCCTCCGTAGGGCATTTCCCCGCTTGATTCATGCGCAATTTGCCTAATATGACGCAGTGCCTGTAAAAGGAAGCCAGCGTTTGTCAGGCATCACTGATGTATTAGCACTGTACAGTACACTTTGTAGTATCAATGAGATCATATACAAATGCAACACTAAAACACTAAAACATACAGCAATTGTCATCTTCTGCGCAAGGATCTTAGGAGATTCATAAAGTGGTCGAAGGACCTCAGGCACACTCCAAGCCTGCAACAAGACAAGATTGCAATTGCTAAGATGCCAACACAAAAGTACAAGTCCACAAATTGGACCAAAGTGTCCAAAAAATGGATGGGATAAATGTGTCTTCAGCTTACATCCAAATCAACATGATCCACAATGTGAATCATGGAGCCACCCCCCTCACATGGGCGGATCAAATAGCCACTAGGAAGCACCTCGGCTCTGACAAAGTTTGGAGTGTTAGGTCCTGATGGGCCACCAGTGGATTGAGTCAATGATCTCTCACAAATCTACATAACAAGGAAGTAAGCAACAGCTATCAACACTGAGCACAAACAATATCAAGCTAAGGTGATTCACACAAAACACAACTGAAAAATAAAACAGTAGAAATGGAAGCACCGTAGCAATCAAAGGAAAGAAGGAATACCACAAGACTTCCATCCTCAAGACCACTAGTGTAACGGAGTGTCCAAAAGTCACGTGGTGCCGCCAAAGTTGTCGGTGCATAAGTCTGACAAATTGAATTGCAGTAACAGTCAAGTTACAGCTACAGACAACAGAGAGGACAGTATTAACGCGCACCTAAAGTTAACCATGTCGCAAGAGGATGCATACCTGCATGTAGATAAGCTCGATAGTCCCACCGTTACCCGTAGGGATAACATGGAGCACATCCACACACCGGCAATCGCGATACCAAGATGGGCGATCCTTAAGGATCTCAGCAACCTATGCAGTAGTCTATTAGGAGTGTCTGCCAAATGGAAACATAGGGCTGCGTGATGATGAAAAAACAACATACCTTTGTGGGCTCAAGGCTCACAAGGCCGCAAGCTCGTGCTGCTACGCCACTACAATTGTGCGAAACAGCGATGATTCCAATGGAATCCGGACCAGGCTGTAAAGAAATTCCACATTTAATCAATTTCTCTAAAAAGAACTGAAGCAATAAACACATGACACAATTCTGTTTTGTGCTATAGTTACATTACCTTCATCCCAACCATTTGCACCCAATCGACGGCAGTACCAGTCGCTTTCGACAGGAACTCTGCCAAGGTCTCCTCAGCTATAGCGAGTAGACTGTAACAAACAAAGAGTTGCATCAAACTTAAGCAAAAGGTCGTGCAATGCAAGGGTAAGCATACAAATGTTCTTAGAACAGTTAAGGACACTAGCACTGCAATTACCCAGCTGGGTTGTTCGCGTCCCTTTGAGGACGCGTGGCTGCTGGGTTTTGCTGTTGGTGGGGTTGACCACTTGTAACCACAGACTCACAGCTCGTGTCCGTAGTTGCCACAGAAGGCTGTAAACATCATAGCACACAACATTAGAGACCTGAACAAGTAACACGAACAGCATTAAGTTAAAAAGATTAAACAACCACTGGAATCTGTTTGAGGAGATGCTAGAAGCACTCAGCATGTTAGTCTGTTGAACTTAAAATTAGTAATTAAGCACAGCACATGCCAGTTGTAGTACTCAGATCATGCCTCTAAAGGCAAACACTTTGCATATCATGAGTTATATGTCTGATGAGATTAACAAAGAGGATGAATCTCACATTATGGAGCTGCTGCCGCATGTATCCGTTCTCGTAAACAAGGCGGGACACCTGCTTCTGAAGCCTGTCATTCTCCTCCATCAACAGCTTGTTCATCGCAGTCAACTTCCGGTTCACAGTTTGCAGGCGAGATGCCTCCTTGCGCTGCTTCTCGCGGCACCTGCAAATTACAAGGAAGAAACTGTGACAACGATCCTTAATGTACAAGATTCGATTCAATGTTGTGTCTCAAACAGGCATATCACATCTCAGGTGAGCATCAAGCGTGTTAGGTAAAGGCAAGGCATCCAAGCTGCACATTTTCATGGCATGAAAGCAACTAATGACTGATAAGCCTAAATAATCTTAATTATTTTTTCCTCAGCTGAAGATGATGTGTACATCTCTGCAACATCAAATCTGGTTAAATCTGAGCATTGCGTCGGGTAAGATGACCCTTCAATTTTGAGTACATTACTTTCTTGCAATGCTCACCAAATAAGATTAGTAATCATGTCTAAATGTCAAGACAGCCTCAGAGAATCACATCAGCTCGCGAACATCAAGCCCAAGCAGGAGCAGCAACACTCGAGAGTGAAAAGACTCATCCGCTTCTGCGTCCCCCACCACAAATCCACGACACAAACGGCAAAAAAAAAAAAGCTCGAGATGGCAGTCAAAGAAGAGACCAGAACTCGATCACAAAAAACGAGGCATCTTAGACCAAAATAGCCAACGCCAAACTCAGATTTTGGTGCGACAATCTATTACCAGGTGCCTGCATCCACAAACTAAACCAAACATACGAACCTTGAAAAGGACAAGAAAGACGAAAACCAAACCATATTTTTCCTCTAAAAACGTATTTTTTTGTTCTTTTATGAAAACAGAAACACAGAAATCTTAGAGCCAAGAACCGAAGTTTATCTGGAACAACAGATCGGGAGGCATGTGGAGAGGAGGAGACGACGCACGCACCTGCGGTTCTGGAACCAGACCTTGATCTGCTTGGGCTCGATGTTGCTGAGTATGGGACACTCACGGATGAGCTGCTGGCGGCGGAGCGAGCTGGGCTTGGGGCACTCGCCGTAGACCCGCTCAAGCGCCTCCACCTGCTCCGGGGTGTAGCGCACGTACTTGCCCGTGTCCACCTGCGGCGCCCCTCCGCCGCCAGGCGACGACCTATCCTGCTGCTGTTGGTGCCTTCCCCCGCCGCCGTGCACCGCCGCAACCATCGCCGCCGCCATCCCAGACCCTGCCTCTTCTTCCGCCTCCGCCGCCGCGCTACGACCAGGGCCACCACCGCCGACCGAGCGTAGTTGGCAGTAGTAGTAGCAATAGGAGCCACGGCCAGGGGCGCCGCCGCGTCATGCCTCCAGGGAGAGACTGCCGCCAGCTCCCGCGCGCGCCATGGCGGTTGGATTTCTCTCTTGTGGAGGAGGACCAACGGAGGAGGGACTCTTGCCTAGCGAGGCGCGGGGTGGGAGGAGGAGGTGGAGGTGGAGCGCGAGGGGAAGGGAAAGGTAGCGAGAGAGCGAGAGAGTGAGAGGAGAGAGAAGAGGTGGGGGTTGGTTTAATAGTAGAGCAGTCTGGGTCTCTCTCTCCCTCTCGTCTTGTATACGAGCAGTAGAGCAGCTGTGCAGTGTGGTGACTGGTGAGCCCGTGAGGAGGTTTTAAGAGAAGGCCAAATACTCTCTATAATACCGGAAACCGCGAAAAGCGTCACAGTTTTCGCGATTTCCGACCATACCACGGGGTACAGCACAGTATATTTCATTTGAATAATTTATGTGAATTTAAAATTTTAAAAAATTTATTTTATTAAAAAATATATTTATTTTTATAAAAAATAAAATTCGCGTATTTTGTCCAAAAATCACGGTATATAGCGCAGTTTGAGCGAAAATCATGGCACGGCATGGGTTTGGAATTGGTTCAAATTTAAATTATATTTTTCGTGGTTTTTGTGTGGTTTTCGTGGTTTTTGGCACGGGTTTTTCGTGGTTTTCTCCGTGGTTTTCACACGGTAGGGACGAATGCCATGATACGTTCAAATTCAAAACAATACACTGTTTATATCGCCACGATTTTTACGGTTTTCGCGTGAAAACCACGCTACCGCTGAGTCGTGAAACGGTATCATCACAGGAAATATAAAACCCTGCTTTGTATAGATGGGGTGTTTTTGGTAATATGACTTTATGTTTCATATAAACACACATCCATATTTCATATTATAATTTGCTATGACTTATTTAACTTGATTAAGTTCATGGAAAAAGAATATCTTCAACACATAATAAACGTACTATCAAAATATATTTAATATTAAATTTAATAAAATTAATATTGTGTTATAAATGTTGCTATATTTTTATATAAACTTGGTTACGTTTGAAATAAATTTGACTTAAAAAATTCAAAATGACTCGTAACATGGAACGGACAAAGTAGTTTTTATCTTTTTTAACCTAAGCATTTGAGAAGTTATTAATGCTCAAAATTTTGAAATTTTGATCAATGTCATAAATTTATTTACATAACAAAAATATCATAAATGTCAAACTCTTTCCAAATCTAAATGTCAAATACTTTGGACTAGAGTGAGCAGTAAGTTCAAGGCAAATATATAAGTTCAAGTTTTTTATTAACCCTATTTATTTGGTTATGTCTATGTCTGGCCTTCACTTTTTGGACTCTTGTGCAACGTGTTACTAGAATTTTTTTTCTAGAATTAGTTTGATTCTCACGTAATTCCTCATAAGCGAGACCAAAGTGTCATAGTAAAAACGTGCCTACTCATTTAAGATTATGTCGATTTCTTTTCCCTACTACTATATGAAACAAACCAGATCCTAGTATGAAACACCGGGGACTATAAATCGTATAAAATACCAACGGAAAACTATGTAAAAAGTGCATGTATTATATTAGTGTTGTTATGTAGAAATCGGTGTTGGTAATTTTTTTTACATGTGCATCGATACCGGCAGAATATCATTTCAGAAGTGATTGAAGGTTAAAAGTTCCACCAAATTCTATTCTAAATATAAAAAGAAGTTTTGATGTCTTACCAACGAATATTTAAAAGTGGAGGGATAGGCATATATCTATACATAATAATGTTTCGATCCAAAATTTTGTTTTACCTGGTTATTTTAAAAAAAACTCCTTAAGTTTTTTCGAAATGGAGGGTCGTAGCCCAAGCAGCGATCCACCTTGGATTTGATCCAATTCCAAGGCCATCTTGCGTCCAACACGAACCGGACCCAAAATCCCTAATGGACGACCAGGCGCACGGTCCACTATGCATGCGACCACTTCCATTTCGGCTCATTGATTGTTTTTGGGAATTTTCTTTTTGGCCTAGCCTATGCGATCAATTCGACCCGTTACCAAATTTGGCTACACGTTTTGAGACTTTCTCTTTTGTAATTTTTTATGGGCTTCATAATTTAGCAGGTCGGCCTAATTCGTTCACACACACCAAATCGGGTTTTTTAGCATGCCTACTATTCAACCAATGTGTATACACTTTGTATAGGTACGTATGCATACAAAGTATATATATATATCTATATCTATAACTATCTATAAAGCAAGTATTGTTTCTACCCAAAATTTTTGTCCGCCTGACTATTTTGCAGAAAACCCCTTGAGTGTCTATAAAATTAACCCGCAATCCTAATGCTAAAAAGAAAGGGAGGGCTTGGATGAAAAAAAAACCTCCTGTGCCCTCCCGCCCGTCCCCATCCGCGCCGCGCTCCGCGCCGGGCTCCGCACCGCACCTGCGCCCCTCCCTCCCATCGCTGCTCGGAGCTCCCACGCCGCGCCTGCGCCCTCCCTCCCATTCCCATCCTCGCCACGCCCCGACTTCACCCGTTGCAACATACAGACACATTTACTAGTATATGTAATATGTAAGGTCTTCTTAAAGCCCTTTTTATTTGGTTGTTTGTGTATGCCTTTCATTTTTTTACTTTTGTGGAAGGGTTTTCTTATAAATTAGTCTAAGGGGCTACTATACCACGGAATTCCATCTGGATAGTATGATTTCGAGTATGTATACTTACCGATAGTAGATACCATTTCGCTGTCTCCTCGATCTCCTCCCCACTCCCTCCTCTATTGTGATGGCGATGTGGTCCTCATCGACACGGAACCCTTCTTTGGCAAGACTCCTTCCTTCCCTTCTTCTCTTTGGCGACGGAACAAGGCGACACTGGCCTCTTCTTTGACGCCATTCTCCCCGGTGGCATGACGAGGAGTTGGGATCAGGGTTTGTGATACCGTGAAAATCACCGTGGTTTTCGCGCGTATCGTCGGGGTGCGAAACAACATCCCCACAGTTTTTGTTTGAATAATTTCGTGCGAATTCAAAAAATTTGAAAAAAATTATTTTATCACAAAAACATATTTACTAGTAATTCACAAAAATACATGGTTTTCTCGTGGTTTGAGCAAAAACCGTGGCATGAATTTGGTTCAAATTTAAATTCCGTCACTGTTCACTTCGTCGCGGATTTTGCGTTGTTTGGGCGAAAAATGCGGCACGGCAAATCGATTCAAATTCAAATCGTTTACTATTCATTTCCCTACGGTTTTAACGGTTTTCGCAGTTTTCACGCCACCGTTAGGGGCGGCACGACATGGCAAAATGAAATGGGAAACCCTGGTTGGGATCCTTCTCTAGCAAACCTCTCATGTTGCACGCCACGTCAACCGCCACCATTGTCTTCCTCTTGCGGTTCGCCACCGTGCTACCTGTGAAAACGGTGGAAGGTGAGGTCATTGCTGCTCAGGTTTTTGGGGTGTTGAGAGGCGGTGGGCCTCGACGTTGGGGAAGAGGGTGTGCTTTTGCTCCAACTCCTCCAAGAGCAACTCCAAGGCTGCGACGATGGAAGCTAAAGGCCAAGGCGTCTTTCGCCATCTTGCCTACCATCCTATGCTCCGAGGACTGCCTACCGGAACCCTATCATGTTGTAGGCCATCGTCCAGCCATGTTCTCGTTGAGCTGATACCATGGGGTGCTTTATCAACGGTACCTTCGAGTCACTCCATCTTAGATGATCCTTGTATTTGCCATCATCAAACCAATGCATCCTCGCCAAAACATTGGTACATGCAATCACGCAGTGATACCATATTTGAAGGTAGTCACCGATGCTACCTTGTGCCACATCACATCTTTGTCGCTAGTTTTGTTGGTCTCTTGTGAGTATATTTGATATCGACTTGTTTATCTTTATCTTTAGTTCTGTTCCTTGTTCAATATAGACAGTATTTTGATATCTTAAGGTTTTGTAAAACACAACTTTTCTCCGTTGATTGAATTTTTGCATTTGTAAAATAAACAAGACGTTCCATTTGTGTTATTGTTTGTATCCATGGTAGTAATGCCGATAGACAGGTTTGGCCCTAGGGCAGGGCAAACGGTGCAGTTGCACTGGCCCCGCCAAACCGAGGGCCTCGCACTGGTAGTACTTAGATAAGTTTACTTAGTGAGTAATTACGATTTTAACTATGTATCATACAATTTATATTTAATTAACTAACAAAATAGCTTTAAAAACAAGCATAAGCATAAGGCCGCATGTTCATGGTGCTGCCTCCAACCTAATCAGGCTCTATTATTACATTAGCAGCATTATATGAATGATAATATTTTTTTTATTATGACGGACGACTTTATATTTCAAAACTTGTGTTATGTTTAAGCAGTAGCATCATACGTTTTTATAATATAAATAAAAAATTAAATTGTTGTTATAACTTACTAATTTATAATATAAATAAAAAATTAAATTATTATTATAACTTACTAATTTTATTAATTTTATGTTTTTACAATATAATAAACACTTCGTCTAGTAAAAAAAATTTGACGACCATCAATTTATATTAGAATAAGATATAATTGTTAACTATGTCAATGACCGTATTTTTCGAGTCAAATATATCATTTATTTAATTTTTAATCTAAATATTTGAGAAATTATTTATGATTGGAATTTTAAATTTTAATAGAAAAATATTCTACTTTATATTAACAATTAAAAAACTTATATATACATGTCTAAATATTTTTATCGCTTTAGGTCTCTTATATGTTAGGACCGGCCTTGCCGATAGACAAAGGAGAAATACACCGGTGATCAGCTACACGCTTCTATAGAAGAGAGAAGGGTAAAGAGGGAGTCGCACAATGCTTGAAATTTGTGTTTCACCGTCTATTTGTTTTAGAAAGGGGTGCTACAGTGGAGCACACGTAATTAACAGCCATACCATTTTCTTCCCATAGAGAGAGACAAAGAGAAAGGTAGATGCATGGGAAAAAAACTTAAGCGATGCTAGGTGCTTTTACCTGATAATATTATATTACCAATAAAAATAATCTGAATCATTTATTATTAAAAGATTAATCAATAATGTATTAATATGGTAATTATGTATAACTATGTTATTTATATTTTTATTGGCTAGATCGATATGTGGTCATCCATTACGTTGGCATAGCTCATATTCTATTAAAAAGTAAAAAAAAAAGAAAAAAATATTTAGTCATTGCTAAACAATGATTATACTTATTTGTATTTTTTTTAATGATGCTTCTTTATGTTTCTACGCACTAACCAAGGCGATAGTATAAATAAATTTAAACTTTTCTATCAACTAAAATTAACAATTCAGATTGTTTTTTATTAGTAAAGGACATTGTATTAGGACTCGAAGAACTTGGGATTTGCATGCAGTCATCAGCTCGGCTGGGCAGGCGTCCAGCTGTGGTTTTGTGCGGTTGAATGGTAGGAGGGGGCGTTTTAACCATTTCCATCCATTCTCCTGTGTGAAGGGAGGAGAGGGCTTGGGAGGCGTGTGGTGTTGGTAGCTGGCGTGATGCTTTTCATGGCGCCCCGGCCGCAGCGCACAGAGGCCTGAGGCCTGCGCTGCACTGCACATGCCCATGGCAGCGCAGGAGCACGCGCGCATGCATACATAGGGCGCCCAAAACGCTGCCGCCTACAGGCCCCACGCTGCCGGCCTTTTTGGAGGTGAAAGCCATCTCCTGCTACTTCTTATCTTGTTTTGTTTAAGCAAATCTTGATGGATCAAACCTGCAAAATGAGAAGCTGTCGACGTTCTCAGGCCCGTTCGAACCGGTGGTTGACGAAGAGTAAGTTTGGTCGCACAGAACGAGAAATAATACCAATGACTAATTAAGTTTTAATTATTTTAAATTTTAAAATAAATTTATCTGAAATTTTAAATAATTTTTCATATGAAATATATCGTTTAATAGTTTAAAAAACATGATAATAAAAATTGAGGTAGTATCTGTATTTTCTCTATATACTTTTAAGTAGTAATTGTGTTTATTTTCATATCTCCATACCACTAACATCTGAACCTCACAATCTATATTATAATATCATTTTTAGTAATCAATAAGTTCTCTCTTATTTTACTATTGCATTCGTTCAAATTTTAAAATCTTTAATAAAAAATATAGTATTATTTAAAATAAATAAATATTTATTAATTGAGTTAGGAAGCTAAAAACTCAATGTATTTTTCGTAACAATACACGAGCCGCTAGTAATCGGAAACGAACGGAGCCTCGGTTGTGTTCCCTGTCTTGCATTAATTTAATTGGCTAAATTCAATAAAAACATCTATCAATAAGATTTCAAGTTGCTAGTAACTTGTCACCACTTGAAAAACAGATGTAATTAATTATGGCATATATGTCAATAAGGGTAACGCTTTTTTAAAATATAACAAATATTAACATTTAAATTTTATCTCACAATATAACTTTTCACATATATTCCATTCTCAATCAATCAAAATCTCTCATCATTCAAAATTTTCATCAACTTTCTTTTTCAATCAATCATAACTAAAATCTATCTACTTCCTAATACCTACGTCTAAACCTAAAACTTTTTATATTTTATATTTTATATTTTAGGTACGAAGGTAGTATAATATACATATTTTATATTTTAGGTACGAAGGTAGTATAATATACTGATACACAACCAATAACTTCATTACAGAAAACAGCACGACTTGAAAAATGATGATAAAACGATGCTTTGCCCTACCCCCACACCGTTTTTTAATACTACCTGACAGCTTAATTTTGACTTTTATTGGTTGAACTTTAATAGCAGATCGCATCTTTTAATATTTGTAAATATTTTATAAGGAAGCATCGAAAGTAAATAGTTGTTGTTGTCATTAACTTAAAAGGAAAAAAACATAAAAACAAGATAAATGTTAAAAACTCGTGAAAATCATATAAAAATTATAAATTTAAAAACAATTACTAAAAATAGGTGTAGATATGAAATATATTTTTATCAAATCTCAACTCAATTTCATCGATAGAAAAATAATTTTTTAAATAAATAGTGTCATGTTAGTATTTACTCGAAATTTCTTTTACTCTCAAATAAAGTCAAGCTTGAGCAAAAGATTTAATGAGAACGTATTTTATATCTATACTTATTTTTATTATTTTTTTCATGAATTGGTTTCTATGGGTTTTGTAATACTTAACTAGTTTTTATCATATATGTTCTCAACTTTAAAATGAGAATAATTTTGTGGACATTGGGAAGGAGGGTGTTGGGTTACGCATAGGCTACAATAGCATAAATCAAAATTTTTCTGTCGTGTAAATCAGGAACCATGCAAGTATGAGATCACACGCCATTGCCACTTGATGTGCTATGCAACGGAAGTAGGTGCTAAGAAGCTAAAGATAGTTGACGATGTAGCGCGCGTCGATATAGAGGAAGCAGTTGATCGCAGTAGCCTAACCTTCTCCTCCTCGTGCGTTCGCCTCGCCATGCTCTCACACCAATCAACACCACAGACCAACGGTCATAAGACATGATCATCAATTAATACATGTGCTAATCATTGAATTTCATATATAAATTTTTTTATATATAATATTTGATATAGATTTTTTTAGAAATAGTAACCTACAACATAAATAGTCCTATAAACTAATCACATATTTATTAACTAATAATAAATTACCTATTTAAAAGACAATATATAATAAATATGTAAACATAATTACACGTAGGACATATCATCGACAGAGGGCTCATGCATGCATTGGCTGTTGAGCCAAGCCTTGCAATTGCAATGATGAGTGTGTTTTTTGGATTACCACATTGACACGTTGACTCTAAACTTCTCTTTTTTCTGCTTGAACACTAGCACACACGGTTTGTTTTAGGAGCTAGTAGCAGCTAGCATCTCTCTGCTTTGGCCAGGTAGTACGTCTTTGGAACATAGCTGTACACAGAGAGCAACACCAAAACAGCTGTAGTAT
Organism: Oryza australiensis; assembly: GCA_019925245.2. Taxonomy (NCBI): domain Eukaryota; kingdom Viridiplantae; phylum Streptophyta; class Magnoliopsida; order Poales; family Poaceae; genus Oryza; species Oryza australiensis. Next base: position 65,876 of record JAIFGZ020000154.1, read on the forward strand.
CAGCTCACGAGATGGGACACACAGATATGGGTCTACTTTTTTTGGCTTTTGGATTGTGTATGAACTGTTCATATATATTTAATTTTAAAGTTGATTTAGATGTTTTTTTATCGTAGTTTATTTTTTAGCATTATTTGCTAAAGTACTCGTTCTTATAAATGTTTTAGCTATAAATTATTTTTGTCGTTAATAAACTTTACGATTTATAATAAGTTGTAGGCGAAACTTTTGAGCCCACTAAAAACGATTCATTTTCAGGTCCTGTTTGAAACCTGGCAGTAGTTTTAAGTAACAAACAATTTAGAGCGTCTCTATTGTGTAATTTTTTGAGTGATGTTTAAAATATTGGGAGTATTGCCTTTGGCCGGGTGCACCTGAAAAACAGATTTATTGCACGGTAGAATCTTGCTCACCAGGAAAACAAAACAGTGGAATTTTTGTGCTGTGATTTAATTTTGTTTCCCTTTTTGCGCCAGCGGAAGACCCGGGGACAGCACGAGGAACTTCTTCATTTTTGCCTGTGCTTCATTCATGCCCATGTCCATTCAATGGATTTGCTTTAAGTACATATACGTCCTCAAATGAATCATAAATAAATATTTGACAGTTATAACAAGATTTAGTAGAGATGGTTCGTCTAGATTTTTCTATGAAGTTACTATATTGTAAAATCGTGGGTTTTTCCTTAAAAAAATAATGGGTAAAAGTTCTAAAAGAGTTTGGCCAAAATATTTACAAGCAGAAGGAGTTTTATCGTATATCTCGCAAGAGGGAGCCTAGAGAACGTTATACCATTGGACCAACGAAATACTAACATCAACACGGTATTTTGGGTGTCTCGCGAATTTTTTACTTTTTATCATTTTTGTCATCTTTGAAAATTTATTTTACAAGTAAACTCTTAAAAAAACTTATTTCTAAAATGGACTCTTTTCATAGCTCTAGCGTCATTGGCAGGTAGCATCATTCCCTTAGCCTTCTCGCAAAAGCTGAGTTACTGTTGGGAAAAGGGTCAACACCAATGTTATTAGCGTCAATAACCTATTTATAAAAAATTTAAAAAGATCTATTTGTAATAAAAATTACAAAAGGATCCTCAATGTTGGTGTCATTAGTATCAATGCCCTGCTTGTAAATATTTTTTTATTATAAATAGGTCCTTTTTATTTTTTTACAAATAAGTCCTTGGAGCAGTGTCATTGGCGTCGGCCCCCTTCCGCGAGAAGGCTAGGATGGCGACGCCAAAGTTATTTGGCGTCGTGAAAATAGTTCATTCCTAAATAAGTTTTTTATAAAATAAGTTTTAAAAAACAAAAAGTATAAAAAAATCCAATCGATCGGTATTGTCGAAGAGTGGAGCTCTCTAACAAGGAAGTGAGGACCCCCCTTCGGAGATTCGGCCAGGGGGCGAGGTGAGTCCAAGTCCCTTGTGAGATCGATGAACACAAGTGTTTATACATGAAAAACAAGGGAGGTAGTTGGTTTTTAAGACAGGTTCGAACAGCTCGGAGACGTAATACTCTACTCCTATATTCCTTGGTGGATGGTGATGATGCTTATAGTGAGTTCTTGGATGGTGTTCTAAGTGAGGAGCATAGGACCATCCCTAAGTTGGGAGAAGGTGAACCCTGGCTCATTCTCCATATCGCTCGTGTTGGCCCCTTTTTTGGCAAAAGGCACGAACACGATCGAATCACCTAAAGCCTTGTGGTGGTTCTTGGTACAGAGTCGCCAACTACTTCAATCTAGCAAGAACTAGAACAAAGTGGGTTTTGTAGATCAAATCGGCTAGCGGAACCGATTTAGATGGATAGATTGATAACTACTCGTCTCGTGAGTAAACGGAAAGTTTTCAAGACAAACTTACAAAGAAGTGTCGCACTCTCGCAGCGACAGCGGACGGTTTACGGCGCAAACCGACAAAGATGGACTAAACTAGGGCAAAGTAGAAAATATGGCTGAAAAAATAAAGAAAACGATTCAAATAGATTGATTGTATGTTGTGTGTTTCGTTATTACAATTGAACGGCCTTGGTCCTTATATAGGGGTTGGTCTTGCCCTCCACAGGCCCTTCTCCACGTCCAATTCGGGATAAACATGTTTGGAAACCCGAGATACCCCGTATGGAGGAAGGAAACCCGAATACCGATGAAGTCGTCTAGGTTTCGGACTCTGCCAGGTCGGGCCGGCCATATGCCTCCGGTCGACCGCCCCAGCTGCCGTCGGACCGGCCTATACACGGTGGTCAGACCGGCCTCTCCGAAGAAATCGACAGATTTTCCAAATATTGGCAATTTTTCCTATTTTGATTCTTAGGTGCCAATTTTGGGTGTAAACACATGCCTCCTGCCTTTTATGATGAACATCGTGAATCTAAAAGCATAAGACATGTTTTAACTTGGGACGATAACTTAATTACCGGCCACAACACCCCCTAAGCATCTTGCCAAATACTCGGGAAGTATTTCTTCAGATATTTACTGTTGATAACCATTCTCCTTGAAGCGTCTCCAAGAAATACGCATTGCTCCGAATAATTCCGTATATCCGATAAGGTCCCTCCCAACTCGGCGACCACTTACCGAATTCTTTAGATCGGCAACCCAAAGGCAAAATAGTCTTCCATACTAGATCTTCTACTTGGAACGTATTTGCATTCACCCTTCTGTTGTATGCTTTAGCCACTCTCTTTTTTTCTTTTTCTATTTCTTCCAAAGCCTTCAAATGTTTGTCGACCACTTCATCAAGGTTATCACCCATCAAGAATCTGTAATCTTCAGCTGACAAATCGTCTTGCTTTATATATCGAAGAGAGCCAAGATTTACCTCAACCGGTAAAACGGCTTCTTGTCCATAAATAAGCTCAAAAGGGGTCACCTTGGTGGCACCATGCTTGGATATCCTGTGTGCCCATAAAGCTTCAGAAAGCACCTCATGCCACCTTCTCGGATGTTCCTCGACCTTCTTCTTGATTAGCTTCAACAATGTCTTATTACTGGACTCGGCTTGTCCATTAGCCTGAGCGTAGTAAGGAGACGAACTCAACAGCTTAATTCCATAAGATTCGGCAACAGTTTTCACTTCTTTAGACATAAAAGAAGCTCCTTGATCTGTAGTTAATGTTTGAGGAATACCGAATCTATGGATAATATGCTTCAGAATAAAATCAATTACCTCCTTATGCGTCATATTCCTGAGCGGGCACGGCTTCGGCCCACTTAGTGAAGTAATCCGTCGCAACTAGCACGAACCGATGCCCCTTTGAAGACGGAGGATAAATCTGACAACCAAAATCTAAAGCCCACCCCCGGAACGGCCATGGTTTAATTATAAGATTCAACACCGAAGCCGGTGCCAACTGAACATTGCCGAACCGCTGACAAGCTTCACATCCCTTATAGTATCTGAAGCAATCATCAATCATCCTCGGCCAATAGAACCCCGCTCTTTTGAGCAGCCAGTTCATCTTATGGACCGATTGATGAGTCCCGCAAATTCCCTCATGAACTTCACCCATAGCAACCTTAGATTGATCGGTATCTAAATATTTTAATAGTACACCATCTATATTTCAGCGATATAACTTTTCATCAAGCAAAGTATATTTATACGCTTGCTGCTGAATTTTCCGATCAACCCTAAGACTAGGATCCTTCAAATAGCTAATCAAAGGAACTCGCCAATCATTTACTGTTTCCAGGGCACACATGTCCGAATTTCCACTTAATTCAGCCTCTGTATTGAAAAGATTGTGCCCCAGCACCTTCTGTAAAGTCGGTCTGACCGGCCAAGCAACGCCGGTCAGACCGGCAACCACCTGCGGTCAGACCGGCCATAGAACGCCGGTCAGACCGGATGCCATCCACGGTCAGACTGGCGACAGTGCGCCGGTCAGATCGCCTACGGTCTACCTCTTTGCTAATTTCGCCCAAAAAATTATAATCAAGCACCGGTTGATCTAATGTGAAAAATAAACCTCTTTTGATGCTATAACCACATGCTTGTTGAGCTAAATCATTTGCCCTAGAATTTTCATTCCTAGCAATATGCTTAATAGTAAATTCATCGAAACTGGCAATAATATCTAGGCATTGATCTAAATACCTGTTCAATGATTCATCGAAGCACTTGTAGATCCTGGCAACTTGTTGCACCACCAATTCCGAATCACCGAACGCTTCTACATGTGTAGCTCCAACGATCTCCATTACTTATAAACCGAATAACAAAGCACTGTATTCGGCTTGATTATTTGTACAATAATATTCTAAACGAACCGATGCTTCAAAGCATTGACCATTGGGCGAAACTAAAGCTACACCTATGCCTTGACCCTCCTTACACAAAGAGCCATCAAAATAAACTACACTAACTAAACGGACTTCATCTCCATAATCAACGTCTACATGATGATCTACTATAAAGTCCGCTACAATCTGGCCCTTCATAGATTTCAATGACTCATAGGCCAAATCATATTCAATTAATGTATACGCCCATTTGCCAATTCTCCCACTCAGAATTGGCCTTTGCAACATGTGCTTAACAACATCGGTCTGACAAGTAACTATGCATGTACTAGATAACAAATAATGACACAACTTGGTACAAGCATAGTATAAGCAAAGACAAAGCCTCTCTACAAATACATACCTCGTTTCGGCATCCAGAAGACGACGACTTAAATATGTAATTATGTATTCCTTACCGTCTTCTTCTTGTGTCAAAACGGCTCCAATAACTTTGTCTTCAGCAGCAATATACAGCCAAAACGGAATTTCGGCTTTAGGAGCTCGCACCACAGGCGGAGTAGATAAATATTTTTTCAAACCTTCAAACGTGTAACATCCTGAAAATCGAAGAACAGAATACCCACACCTACTCAGCAACCGGTAAGAAATCTCGGGGACAAGATTTATTGTTAGGGGGGTAGGTTTGTAACATCCTGAAAATCGAAGAACCGAAATCGGAACGTAAAAATAGGAACTTTCAAAAACCTTCGCTTGTTGCTTCTTCTCGGGTTTGTTGCTCCTTATTTGCCAGCTCAGTTGCATAAATTTTGATGTAATCAATTTCCCTTTCGGTGTTTTTGGATAGTTCGGAGTTGTCAAAATGGAGGTGCGAAAGCCGCATCCAGGTTTTTGAAAAGGAAATCGGGAAAGCGCGGATTTGTGAAAACGCGTTTTGGGAAATATAAAATAAAATTTTTGGTTGGGAAAAAAAATAAATTAAGACACAAAATATATAATAAAATTTTCGGAGTCGCACTCGAAATCCGGAAAGTTTTGGAAAAATATTGGAGGGATATTGAAATTTGAAAAAAAAAAAAAAAGGGATTTTAAAATAAATAAATATGAAAAAATATTGTGGGAAAATAAAAGTGGAGAAAAGTTGAAAATATTGTGTTAAAAATTATTTTTGAATGAGGGAATTTATTTTGGAATTTTTAGAAGAAAGAAAAATAGAAAATGGAAAATTAAAATATAAAATCGGGAAAATAAAAAAAATACACTGTTCATTGCGCTAGAGGTGCTCGACGCCGTCCGCCCGGCCCGCGCGCCGCCGCGCGTCGCCGGCCGTGCCGCTCGCAGCGCCGCCCGCGTCACACGCGCGCCAGCGCCGCGCCACGCACGCCACGTGCGCGCGCGCGCCGCAGCCCTGGCTGCCCCGCGCCGCCCCGCCGTGCCTTGCCCGCTGCGCCACGCGCTCCGCCGTATCGACCCGCGCCCTGCACCCGCTCGCTCGCGCCACGCGCCGCCGCCGTCGGGACCCGCCGCTCGCTCGCACCCTCGCGCGCTGCGCTGTCCGGACCCGCCGCGTCCGGCTCGCCGCGACACGTCGCAAGCGCCGCGCCGGCCGGCTTCCGTGCTGCCGCGCATGGCGACCGCCAAGCCATGTTGCGCCGGCCCTCCCTCTTCTCCCGCACCAGCCGCGGCTATAAAGGGGGCAAAGACCCTCACTTTTCCCCCACACCGCCGCCGCCCGAGCCCTCCCTCTCCCGAGCACGCCACCTCCGCCGCAAGCCGTAGCCTTCGCCGTCGAGCGTTGCCTCCGCCGCAAGCCGTCGCCGCCAGCGTCGGGAGTGCCGCCACCATCTCCTTGCCGTCCCCGTCGTCGGTAAGCTCCGTCGCCGCCCCTGCCTTCCTTGCGCGCCCGCACTGCCGCCACCCCTGTTTTTGAAGCGCCCCGGTCGAACACCTAGGGTGCAAATGAACAGTGCACCATTGAAAAAGGAAAAAAAAGAAAAATAGGGAAAAATTTGGAAAAATTTTGGAAAATTTGGAAAATATTTTGGGATGACTTGAGTAAAATTTTGGGAAAAATAAATTATTTTCTCGCATGTTTTCTCAGTGCAAAGTTTGAAAAATCGAAATCAAACGTTTTCGAATTTCGTTTCGCGTCGTTTTTAAATCCGGACTCCATTTAATTCTTTCTCGCCATTTAAATAGGCTTCTCTTTTGTGCTCAAACCCTCAAACCTCGAGCACGAATTTCCTCTGCTGATATTTTCATACTTAAATTCCCAAATTATTACGATCGCCGTATTTGCGAAAACCCTAGGAAATCGACTCGATTTCAAAACTCGGATTTTTCCTAAAGCGACCTTTGTCCTAACTCAAGTAGAATTTTAGGCAAAACATTTGGAGTCGTTTTCATGGCCTTTATGGTTCTTTTCGATCTCTCGGTATTTTATGGAATTCTAATTGAATTCAATTGACCTTTCGCATGTACGGGTAGCACCTGAAGAAACCGGCATCGACCCCGTTGAAGATACCACCCCTCAAGCGTGCGAGCAAGGCAAGTTATCACACTCTTTGAACATATTGATCCTACTTTGTGAAATGCTGTTGATTTCAAATTACAAATTGCACGCTTTACACAAACAGTACCTATGCTTGATATACCCTGCTTTGATATTGATCACCATTAGAATTTATTATTTGTAACCTTCGATGTGATATGACCGGAGAATAACTTCGGTACAAATGCTTAGCCCTGCTTACACTAGATCCCTGCATACTCATGATTTTGCAAGAAAGCTTTGTGCTCGGGCAACTACCTTAGGGGAGGTAGTTGAAATGCGGCCTGTGGAGACATGAGCGCCACATGGCCATGAGAATGTTGAACTAGGCTTGATGAAAATTGAAAATATTATACAAATGTTTTAGACGGGCGCTGGATGATTTGGGTGGATTCCGGAAAAGGCAAGTGCCGACCACTGTCAATTAAGGACCGAGCCATGAGATAGCGGAAACGAGCCGTACAACCGTACTTCTCGAATGGGTATAGACCTAGCCGACTAGATAGCCGAGCGGAGCGTATCCTTGCATAGATGATTCTCTATGATGTGGTTATGTGATGGGAATGAGGCTGCGGCCTTTGTTGTGAATGATGGGATTAAATCGATATTAACTAAACTTAAAGATTGAGGAAGTTTTCCCTTACTCCGGGTGCGCCAGAACTCCTCTCACCGCTAGAAAAGGACGGCTAGAGTGCATGAGGGCTTAAGTTCATGGAGCGGGTGCGCCAAGCGAGGTTATCGAAAGGCTTTGCCGTGACCGTCTCATGTGTTGAGGCGTAGGCTCATTTGTTGGGCTGTCGCGAGTACGGGTAAAGTGTACATCCACTGCAGTGTGAGTGAATCAATCTATTCGAATAGCCGTGCTCACGGATATCGAGCATCGTGACAAGACTTTCGCTTGGCTAGACTTTAAACTTAAAACTATGAGATGGGTGTGCATGATGATTTCATTCGCTGGTGGATCAACTTCTCGAGATGCGAGAAGGGGTAGATTCCCGAGAAAATCATGACGAATCGGAGGCGGGAAGCCATCCTTGGAATCACGATGGATGGTAGACGAACCGTCACCGGATTAATGAGCGTGAAATTAAAACTTGATTTGGCTAGTTGATAGGCTTGTGAAAAGAATTGTGAAAATTGGCTTGATGCAAAAGAACCCCAACCATTCTTTGAATAACTCTATCATATGCATCAATTCCGTGTTGGCTTGTTGAGTACAGTTGGTACTCACCCTTGCTATACGCACAAACCTTCAGCTGATGGAAATGAAGAGCCGGAGGACCCATACGCGTATTACCCGGGAGGGTGAAGGAGCGACGGCGCATACTAGATCTTAGCTCGGTCGTTGCCTGTGGCGAATGACAAGCCGCGCCTCTATTCCGCCGTATCTAAATTTCGTTTTGTGTTGTATTCGGACCATAAGGTCCCGTGGGTTGAACATTGCCTTCGGGCCTATTGATGTAATAATGTTGATGTAAGACTATTCGTGCATGTGCACCTGATTATCAAGATCTGTGTATTCGTGGGTACCAACTACTCGATCCATGGAAATGGTACTATGAACACGAAAGATTCCCGACTCAAAAACGGGGGTCCACAGAGCTGGTATCAGAGCCATGCGACCGTAGGCTAAGACCAAATGGCGCCCTACCCCTGACTAGTTGGCTAAAGGGAAATATCCCTACATAGGGTCATTTTTAAACTATTATTTCCGAAAATACAAATATACCTTTTCTACATCTGTATTTCCTTTTATTTACCAAATGATTATAATAGCTCTCTCCCTCTAACCCTAAGTTGCCTTCAAGAGCAGATGTCGAACCATGACGGAGCACGGGAGGTCACTATCCCACGAGACGAGGGTTTGTGGCACGCTTCGCCCCTCGCTGTGGTGTTTGAGATACCGGAACCACCCACCTACCACATCAAAAGGCATGGCTCCGAAGGATATCCATCATGGGAGGCGGCCGTTTCCATAGAAACCCGCATGGGAAGTGAAACATCTTTCTGCTTCCACACCCGCTACCACCGGGATTTAGCAGAAGCAGCCATCCAAGATGCGGCCCGCGAAGCATTTCTTCGCCTTAATGCGATACATCGTGCCGAACTCACGATGACAGAGTTCGTGCATCATCCCTATCACGAAGAAGGCAACCCAGTTTGCACCGTGGAGGCCACCCCTGCTGCTACAACCCGATGGTCACACGACTATCACGGCGGGCGGAGACGGCGAGATGGCGCTACGAAGAGGCCTTGCTTGAGATCAACGACCGCGATCACGCCTCAATGATCGGTCGAGAGCCACCAAGGCTATGGGGATCGAGATAAACATGCTGCAGACTCAGTTGCAAGCCAATGGTGCCCAATACGAGCAACTCTCGGACCGCTACATGGCCCGTGGGGAAGCCCTGGTAGAGCTGGAGGAGCAGCTCAGGAAGAGCAAGCAGCAAGTCAACCAGCTGGAGGAGCAGCTGTGCACTCGCCCTGTCCACGCTGCAGGTACTTCCACTAAGATTGTACCAACACCTCCTGCTCCTGTGCCCGACCACTGTTACCTTATGACTCCAGCATGCTTGGATACCTTTCAAGCCATGATGGAGCAAGCTTTTATGTTGAGCACAGAGCCTGCGCCGTACCTGATAGACCCCACTGCTGCCACGTCCATGGGACCCACCTCGAGCTCCGTAGCAGTGCCATCCGAGCCTGGATCGGGAGAGGAGAACCCCATCCAGATCCACACCGACTCGGAGTCTGAGGCGGAACCTATGGAGGTCAAATGGGAGTCCAGCGACACCGATCCAATGGAGGAGGAAGCTCCCACTCGTCGCCTGACTCACACTGGAGGCCCCCTCACCCGCCAGACCGCTCGCAAGAGTACGCGGCCACCGAGCAGGAAGATTTGGCATGACTCCGAGGCCACCACCTCCGAGCCATGGGGACTCCGGTTTGCTTCAGCAGCGGACCACCCACTTCCCGCACCTGGCTCTTGCGGATGGTTGGACGACTAGGCGGGAGGACCACCCCAGCTTGATCTCGTTCTGGACAGCTCGGCAGCACGGACCACACTCTATTTCCCCTTAATTAGTTAATGCGGTTAGACGATGTAGTTGTTGTTGCTATCATGGCATGAAGGACTGTGCATGTACAGTCCGTGTACCCCGTTGATGTAATATGATGAACCTAAGCATCACTTTGTGGTATCTTAATTCATGAGCTTATTATTATTTTACCATGCTTGTTGCTTGAAGATCATTTAAAAACAACTTGAAGGAAAATCCCCTAGGAACCATGACCCTAAACAGGTCCGATCTCTTAATTCATCTATCTTCTTCAGATGGCGCATCGCCGTAGAGCCGTAGCAACCAACGAGAACCCGCCGGAACCCAACCCCTCCACTCTGGCGGAGGTCATGGCCTTACAGACCCAGCTGCTCCAAGCAATAGCCAACAACCAGGGAAGTCGAGGAGGATCAAGTCTAGGAGAGTTCATGCGAGCTAAGCCACCAACCTTCTCCACGGCCGAAGAACCCATGGATGCGAGGACCGGGCGAGGGTGATCGAGAAAAAGCTAACTCTCGTCCGAGTTCGAGAAGCCGATAGAGTGGTCTTCGCCACTAACCAGCTAGAGGGTCCCGCAAGTGACTGGTGGGACACCTACAAGGAAACTCAAGCTGAAGATGCCGGAGAACCGACATGGGAAGAATTCACGGCTGCGTTTCGTGAGAATTTCGTGCCAGCTGCAGTTATGAGGATGAAGAAAAACGAGTTCCGCAGGCTGCGTCAAGGAAACACCTCAGTACAAGAGTATCGAACAAGTTTACCCAGCTTGCCCGTTACGCCACAAGTGACCTGACAGACGAGGAAGAGAAGATGGATAAATTCATCGAGGGACTAAATGACGAGCTGAGAGGACCGATGATCGGGCAGGACCACACCAGTTTCCAAAGCCTCATCAACAAGGTCGTTCGGCTTGAACACGACCAAAAGATGGTAGAAAATAACCGCAAAAGGAGGCTCGCTATGGCTCGCCCATTTCAGGGAGCGCCACAACGCCCCAAGGGAGCCATCCCGTCTGGATGGAAGCCAAACGTTCCGGCAGCCGGTCGTTCCCCCGCTCCCGACCATGTCAACAGGCCAGCTACACCTCAGCTTCGTACACCCACACCAACCCTAGCCGCTCCAGAAGAAGGAATGTGAGCGCTTCAATTGTGGGGAATTCGGGCACTACTCCAATAGCTGCCCAAAACCACGCAACACTCCTGTGCACACCGGCGCCAATGCAACGCCCGTCCGAGGAACCCCCACCCCTGCTGCAGGACGAGGTCTGTTCAGGACCCCGCTACCCAAACGAGGCTGCCACCGGGTTTCGACGTGGCCAGTGAATCATGTGCGGGTGAAGAAGCTCGGGAGGACCAGAGCATATTGATGGGTATGTTCTCTATCAACTCTACACCAGTTAAAGTTTTATTCGATTCGGGAGCCTCGCATTCATTCATATCTTCCCAAGTAAGCAAACAACACCACCTACACCAAGTAGCACTTAAGAGGCCTATGTTGGTACACTCACCTGGGGGAGACCTAACCGTACCCCATGCGTGCATCAATGTGCCCGTACGGATTAGGGACGTGGAGTTTCTTTCAAACCTTATGGTGCTATCACCCCAAACCATTGATGTCATACTCGGGATGGATTGGTTGACCAAGAATAATGGAATTATAGACTGCAGTCGAAGGGAAGTCACGGTATCCACCCCATGGGGATCACCGATGAGCATAACTATGGATCAAAATCCGAAGCTATGCGAACAAGCTGCGGGAATATTCACCATGCTACCTCTAGGCGGAATGCCGTAGTACAAGAATACCCGGACGTGTTTCCCGAGGAATTGCCGGAATGCCCCGGATCGCGACATAGAGTTTATCATAGACCTAATGCCCGTACGCCCCCATATCCAAGAGGCCTTATCGAATGCCGGCCAACGAGTTAGAGGAACTCAAGAAGCAAATACGAGAACTACAAGAGAAGGGATTTGTACGCCCGTTCTTCTCCTGGGAGCCCCAGTACTCTTCGTCAAGAAGAAGGATGGGAGTATGAGGATGTGTGTGGACTACCGATCGTTGAACGAAGTGACTATCAAAAACAAGTACCCACTACCTCGAATCGATGACCTATTCGATCAACTTAAGGGTGCGCAAGTGTTCTCAAAGATTGATCTTCGGTCAGGATATCATCAGTTGAAGATTAGAGCTGGAGATATTCCTAAGACGGCGTTATCTACACGTTACGGCTTATACGAATTCACAGTAATGTCCTTTGGATTGACCAATGCCCCGCATATTTTATGAAACCGATGAACAAGGTATTCATGGAGTACCTGGACAAATTCGTAGTGGTATTCATCGACGATATACTTATCTACTCCAAGGACGATGAGGAACACGTGGAGCATCTACGGCTGGTACTAGAAAAACTACGAGAGCACCAGCTGTATGCAAAGTTCAGCAAATGCGAGTTCTGGCTCAAGGAAGTCGCTTTTCTTGGCCACGTGGTTTCAGCCGGAGGAGTAGCGGTAGACCCCGCCAAGGTCGAAGCCGTCACGGAATGGAAGGCCCCCAAGTCGTGACGGAAGTTCGGAGTTTCTTGGGCTTGGCCGGTTATTATCGACGGTTCATCGAAGGGTTTTCCACCGTAGCCCGACCTATGACTCAACTTCGAAGAAGGAAAAGAAGTTTGAATGGAACGAGAAGTGTCAAAAGCTTTCGACCAACTAAAAGAAAAGTTAACCACCGCCCCAATCTTAACCCTACCTGACAATCAGAAGGATTTCGTGATGTACTGTGATGCATCTCGGCAAGGACTAGGAGGCGTGTTAATGTAGGATGGGAAGGTCATAGCATATGCCTCGCGACAGTTACGACCCCACGAGGAGAATTACCCCACACACGACCTGGAATTAGCCGCGGTTGTTCACGCATTGAAGATCTGGAGACATTATCTGATCGGGAACCACTGTGATGTGTATACCGATCACAAGAGCCTAAAATATTTCTTTACTCAGCCTGATCTCAACCTACGACAGAGACGATGGTTGGAGTTGATCAAGGATTACGATCTAGGAATCCATTACCATCCCGGCAAGGCAAATGTAGTGGCCGATGCGCTGAGCCGCAAAGCCCAATGCAACCACATGGGATTGGGAGGTATGGCCAATGAGCTCCAAGAAGAAATGGCTCGACTCAATCTGCACCTGATTCCTCACGGAGAAGTGAACTCACTGGAAATCCAACCCTTTCTGAGGACTCAAATAGAAGAAGCCCAAAAAGGGAATGAGGAAACCCAGGAAATCAAGGAACGCATGGCCGCTGGACGCGCTAAAGAGTTTTCATTAGACGACAAGGGAGTCCTATGGTACAAGAAAAGAATCTGCGTGCCTGAACGAGGTGGATTGAGAGGGTTGATCTTAAAAGAAGCTCACGAATCGGCATATTCGTTACATCCCGGAAGCACAAAAATGTACCAGGATTTGAAGAGAGAATATTGGTGGCCCAATATGAAGAGAGATGTAGCCGAATACGTAGCCGTGTGCGATGTGTGCCAAAGGGTGAAAGCCGAGCATCAACGACCAGCAGGCTTGCTGCAGCCACTCAAGATTCCCGAATGGAAATGGGACGAGATAGGCATGGATTTCATAGTGGGACTACCCAAAACTGCGACGGGTTACGATTCCATTTGGGTAATAGTGGATCGGCTCACCAAGACTGCCAGATTTATTCCCGTAAAAACTAACTACAACAGTGCCAAGCTAGCGGAACTATACATGAGTAGGATTGTGTTTCTCCATGGGGTACCGAAGAGGATTATATCGGATCGTGGTACCCAATTCACGTCTCATTTTTGGAGCAAAGTCCACGAGGCACTCGGAAGTCACCTCGCATTCAGTATCGCTTACCACCCACAGACTGACGGACAGACTGAAAGGACGAATCAGGTACTAGAAGATATGCTGAGAGCCTGTGCGTTGGATTTCACCAAGGATTGGGAGAAATGTTTGCCGTACGCCGAGTTCTCCTACAACAATAGCTATCAAGCCAGTCTGAAGATGTCACCGAACGAAGCCCTATTTGGTCACCGATGCCGAACCCCATTAATGTGGTCAGAAACCGGTGAACGAACCGTATTCGGGCCTGACATAATCAAAGAGGCCGAGGAAAAAGTTCGCCTAATCCGAGACCGATTACAAGCTGCTCAATCACGAAAAAGAGCTACGCGGATACCCGCCGAAGAGAATTGGAGTTTAAAGAAGGTGACTACGTGTATTTGAAGGTCTCACCACTACGGGGAACTCAGAGGTTCAAGGTCAAAGGGAAACTCGCACCAAGATACGTGGGCCCATTCCTGATAAACGCTAGGAGAGGTGAAGTGGCCTACCAGTTGGAACTGCCCGAGAACCTCTCCGATGTCCACCCAGTATTCCACGTGTCGTAGTTAAAGAAATGTTTGCGGGTACCAGATGAGCAAGCTCCTCTAGAAACCATCCATGTCCACAGTGATCTTACCTACCCTGAGCATCCAATCAGGATACTGGACGAAGCGGAAAAGAAGACACGGACCAAGTCATGGCGCATGTACAAAGTACAATGGAGCAATCACACGGAAGAAGAGGCTACCTAGGAGAGCGAGGAGTTCCTGAAGACAGAATACCCACACCTACTCAGCAACCGGTAAGAAATCTCGGGGACAAGATTTATTGTTAGGGGGGTAGGTTTGTAACATCCTGAAAATCGAAGAACCGAAATCGGAACGTAAAAATAGGAACTTTCAAAAACCTTCGCTTGTTGCTTCTTCTCGGGTTTGTTGCTCCTTATTTGCCGCTCGATTGCATAAATTTTGATGTAATCAATTTCCCTTTCGGTGTTTTTGGATAGTTCGAAGTTGTCAAAATGGAGGTGCGAAAGCCGCATGCGGGTTTTTGAAAAGGAAATCGGGAAAGCGCGGATTTGTGAAAACGCGTTTTGGGAAATATAAAATAAAATTTTTGGTTGGGAAAAAAAATAAATTAAGACACAAAATATATAATAAAATTTTCGAGTCGCACTCGAAATCCGGAAAGTTTTGGAAAAATATTGGAGGATATTGAAATTTGAAAAAAAGAAAAAGGGATTTTAAAATAAATAAATATGAAAAAATATTGTGGGAAAATAAAAGTGGAGAAAAGTTGAAAATATTGTGTTAAAAATTATTTTTGAATGAGGGAATTTATTTTGGAATTTTTAGAAGAAAGAAAAATAGAAAATGGAAAATTAAAATAGAAAATCGGGAAAATAAAAAAATACACTGTTCATTGCGCTAGAGGTGCTCGACGCCGTCCGGCCCCGGCCGCGCGCCGCCGCGCGTCGCCCGGCCGTACCGCGCCGCGCCGCGCGCCACGCGTCGCGCATGCGCCACGCCGCGCACGCGCACGCCACGCGCCGCGCACGCGCGCCGCGCAGCCCGGCTGCCCGCGCCGGCCCGCTGCGCCTTGCCCGCTGCGCCACGCGCTCGCCGCCGTACCGACCCGCGCCCCGCACCCGCTCGCTCGCGCCACGCGCCCGCCGCCGCGGACCCCGCCCGCTCGCTCGCACCTCACGCGCTGCGCTGTCCGGACCGCCCGCGTCCGCTCGCCGCGACACGTCGCAAGCGCCTCGCCCGGCCCGGCTTCCCATGCCGCCGCATGGCGACCGCCAAGCCGTGCTGCGCGCCCCCCTCTTCTCTCTGCCGGCGCGGCTATAAAGGGGGCAAAGACCCTCACTTTTCCCCACACCGCCGCCGCCCGAGCCTCCCTCTCCCGGCGCGCCACCTCCGCCGCAAGCCGTCGCCCTCGCCGTCGAGCGTCGCCTCCGCCGCAAGCCGTCGTCGCCGGCGTCGGGAGTGCCGCCACCATCTCCTTGCCATCCCCGTCGTCGGTAAGCTCCGCCGCCGCCCGCCTTCCTTGCGCGCCCGCACTGCCGCCGCCCCTGTTTTTGAAGCGCCCCGGTCGAACACCTAGGGTGCAAATGAACAGTGCACCGTGAAAAGGAAAAAAAAAAAAAAAAAAAAAAAGAAAAATAGGGAAAAATTTTGGAAATTTTGGAAAATATTTTGGGATGACTTGAGTAAAATTTTGGGCAAAAATAAATTATTTTCTCGCATGTTTTCTCGGTGCAAAGTTTGAAAAATCGAAATCGGACGTTTTCCGGAATTTTGTTTCGCGTCGTTTTTAAATCCGGACTCCGTTTAATTCTTTCTCGCCATTTAAATAGGCTTCTCTTTTGTGCTCAAACCCTCAAACCTCGAGCACGAATTTCCTCCACTGATATTTCCAAACTTAAATTCCCAAATTATTACGATCGCCGTATTTGCGAAAACCCTAGGAAATCGACTCGATTTCAAAACTCGGATTTTTCCTAAAGCGACCTTTGTCCTGACTCAAGTAGAATTTTAGGCAAAACATTTGGAGTCGTTTTCATGGCCTTTATTGTTCTTTTCGATCTCTCGGTATTTTATGGAATTCTAATTGAATTCAATTGACCTTTCGCACGTATGGGTAGCACCTGAAGAAACCGGCATCGACCCCGTTGAAGATACCACCCCTCAAGCGTGCGAGCAAGGCAAGTTATCACACTCTTTGAACATATTGATCCTACTTTGTGAAATCTGTTGATTTCAAATTACAAATTGCACGCTTTACACAAACAGTACCTATGCTTGATATACCCGCTTTGATATTGATCACCATTAGAATTTATTATTTGTAACCTTCGATGTGATATGACCGAAGAATAACTTCGGTACAAATGCTTAGCCCCGCTTACACTAGATCCCTGCATACTCATGATTTTGCAAGAAAGCTTTGTGCTCGGGCAACTACCTTAGGGAGGTAGTTGAAATACGGCTGTGGAGACATGAGCGCCACATGGCCATGAGAATGTTGAACTAGGCTTGATGAAAATTGAAAATGTTATACAAATGTTTTAGACTGGGCTGGATGATTTGGGTGGATTCCGGAAAAAGGCAAGTGCCGACTCGGTCAATTAAGGACCGAGCCGTGAGATAGCCGGAAACGAGCCGACAACCGTACTTCTCGAATGGGTATAGACCTAGCGACTAGATAGCCGAGCGGAGGCGGTATCCTTGCATAGATGGTTCTCTATGATGTGGTTATGTGATGGGAATGAGGCTGCGGCCTTTGTTGTGAATGATGGGATTAAATCGATATTAACTAAACTTAAAGATTGAGGAAGTTTTCCCTTACCCGGGTGCGCGAACTCCTCTCACGCTAGAAAAGGACGGCTAGAGTGCATGAGGGCTTAAGTTCATGGAGCGGGTGCGCCAAAGCGAGGTTATCGAAAGGCTTTGCCGTGACCGTCTCATGTGTTGAGGCGTAGGCTCATTTGTTGGGCTGTCGCGGAGTACGGGTAAAGTGTACATCCACTGCAGTGTGAGTGAATCAATCTATTCGAATAGCCGTGCTCGCGGATATCGAGCATCGTGACAAGAGTTTCGCTTGGCTAGACTTTAAACTTAAAACTATGAGATGGGTGTGCATGATGATTTTATTCGCTGGTGGATCAACTTCTCGAGATGCGAGAAGGGGTAGATTCCCCAGAAAATCATGACGAATCGAAGGCGGGAAGCCATCCTTGGAATCACGATGGATGGTAGACAGAACCGTCACCGGATTAATGAACTGTGAAATTAAAATTTGATTTGGCTAGTTGATAGGCTTGTGAAAAGAATTGTGAAAATTGGCTTGATGCAAAAGAACCCCAGCCATTCTTTGAATAACTCTATCATATGCATCAATTCCGTGTTGGCTTGCTGAGTACAGTTGGTACTCACTCTTGCTATATGCACAAACCTTCAGCTGATGGAAATGAAGAGCCGGAGGACCCATACGCGTATTACCAGGAGGGTGAAGGAACCGACGGCGCATACTAGATCTTAGCTCCGGTCGTTGCACCGTGGCGAATGACAAGCCGCCGCCTCTATTCGGCCGTATCTAAATTCTGTTTTTGTGTTGTATTCGGACCATAAGGTCCGTGGGTTGAACATTGCCTTCGGGCCTATTGATGTAATAATGTTGATGTAAGACTATTCGTGCATGTGCACCTGATTATCCAGTACTGTATTCGTGGGTACCAACTACTCGATCCATGGAAATGGTACTATGAACACGAAAGATTCCCGACTCAAAAACGGGGGTCCACAAAACGCCTCCTGCTGTGCTGCCCCCAAGTAAAATCAGATTCTTTCTTCAAGCGTAGAATAGGCACAAAAGCATCGATTTTACCTGCTAGGTTAGATATAAATCTTCTCAAATAGGTTACTTTACCTAGCAACCTCTGAACTTTTCTCTTGCATGCCGGCGCTTTGAAGTCTTGAATCTTCTCAACCTTCTTAGGATCAATCTCAATCCCTCTCTCATGCACCATGAATCCTAAGAATTTTCCCGCCGACACACCGAAAGCACACTTGAGTGGGTTCATCTTCAAACCATACCGACGCATCCTTTCAAAGGCTAACCTCAAATCGCCCATATGTCCATCCATATCATCCGATTTGACTACAATATCATCAATGTAGATTTCTAGGATAAAACCTAACAAATCATCAAAAATTAGGTTCATCGCTCTTTGATACGTTGCGTCGGCATTCTTTAACTCGAATGTCATGACTACCCACTCAAACAGCCCGACAAATCCTGGACATCTAAAGGCTGTCTTATACATATCCTCTTCTGCCATGAAAATTTGGTTGTAGCCGGCATTGCCATCTAAAAAGCTAATCACTCTATGACCTGAGGCATCATTTATTAGCATGTCGGCTATAGGAATAGGATACTCATCTTTGGGAGTGGCTTTATTTAAGTCTCTAAAGTCTATGCACACTCTAATCTTGCCACTCCCCTTCTTTTCCACCGGTACTATATTAGACACCCACTCCGCATACTGGCACGGCCTAATAAACCCCGCTTTCAATAATCGGTCTATCTCTTCTTTGACACGATCATATATAAGTGGGTTAAACCGACGAGGAGGTTGCTTATAATGTTAGTGATATGCCCTAGAGGCAACATGGAGATGTTGGATATCACGTCAATGTTTATGAATAAATGAATAAAGTGTTATTCAGTTCCATGAAATAGACATCTTGTATTGATCAATAAGTACGTGACTTATTTATGAGACTCTTTATGTATGAATCTATTTCTAAACGATCCCTGATCATATGTCATATTGTTGGAACAAATATGATTCTAAGATCGGCATGTTTATTGATTGATGATCATGTCTCATAGATCATGGGTATGAAGATACCAAATCAATAAACATGGACATATGTGTTGGAGAACACATTGCTGGATAGACCCACCATGAGACACTACAGAATTAATGTGCCATTAGTTGGTCTCGGGTAGTGTTGGTACAAAGTCCTTAGACTGAGATCACCATGGATTCCAACATGTGTAGTAGCCTACTTTGGGACTACCAAACGCTATTCCGTAATGCGGGTAGTTATAAAGGTAGTTTTCGGGTTTGCTATGAAACATGGAGTGGGATGTGAGTGATCAAGATGGAATTTGCCCCTCCTTTGGAGAGATATCTGGGCCCTCGAGGTAATGGATTATGGAAATGCATGGCCATGCTAAGTTGATTGAGGAGTCAATCAACATACGGATAATCCAATACGGTTCGAGTGAATGGTTAAGCTATTGAAGGGATGGCACACATCTTGCCTATAGCTTAAGCGGTATCGTGAGGCAAAGGGATTTGTGTACACATTACAGGTTCGAGCCGATATTATTCTTGTATACTATGGTGTCAATATGTGCTGCTAGGCGCCGCTGTTGACGTCGGCTGAGTTAGACTCGAGCCGACGATCGGCTAAGTTAGACTATAGCCGGAACCGAGTATACCCGAACCTACTGTGGTCGCACGCTTAAGGGGATAAGAACAGGCATTCAAGTTGGACTCGGATACGGCTCGATCGGATAGGGATCCGATCGGATAGAGTCCTATGGGCTTATGACGTATGGGCAGCCAACTCTGTGAGATTCGGATAGGATCCGATTCAAAATAGAGTCCTAATCGGCCACTAGTCCCAGTCGGCCAACTCTATATAAAGGAGGGAGGGGTGGAGAGCTGCGGCACGTCAATTGCATCGCGTGCAACAGAAGTCGCCGAGATCAATCTCCACGGAAACCCTCCCCACTTTCGAGCCAAACCCTAGCCTTGCATCGCGTGCTAGCACACGGGTGTACGGAGTTTTGTCCCCGGACGTGTGGATACCGGTAGAGGCGCTGCTACGTTGCGCGCTGTTGATCGGCTACGGCATCTGCGAATCGGCTGATTGGCGAATCGGCTGTCGGCTTGTGAGAATCGGCTACACTGTTCCGGATCGGATAGCCCTGATTGGCTGTTTCCGCTGCACACTCCAATCGGTAACGATCTATCGGCCCTTACTTGCAAGTGTTCCTGGTTTATGCGGTAGAAATTTTTGTTTTCGGCTAGCGTAGCCTCCGCGTAACCCTACATATAAGGCCTAAATCCTGACTTTATCAGAAGCCGATGCTCAACAAGATCACGGCTAAGTCCAGACATTTCATGGTACTCCCATGCAAAGTAATCACTATATTCTCTAAGCAAGTCGATCATCTTAACCCTATGATTGGCTCTCATGTTTTTATTTATGAAGGTCGGTCTTGGTACGCTCCCATCTCCTATGTCTATTTCTTCTAATGGGTCGGCTGATGTGAACCCTTGACCGAGCTTCTCTACCTCGTTAAAATCCTCTATAGTTTCTCCAATATCGTTCTTTGTTGACCGATATTCTTGAACTCTTTTTTGTAACCACTCCAAATTGGCTGTTTTATTCATCATACAAAGTAATGTCACCAAGCCGAGCTAAACTAGCCGGCTTTACAGAAATGGGTACAAAGCCTTCTTTGGAAACACTAATAAAATCAAAACTAAAAGATCTAGCCCTGATAAGCACTGCATGTCTCCATGTTTCCATCCCACAGAAACATCGGCCATGGCAACGTCAGCCGATGTATCCGCCTGAACTACCTCAACCTCATCGCCATCCCATTGTACTAGGCACTGATGTAAAGTAGATGGGACGCATCAGTTGGCATAAATCCAACACCGCCCCAAGATGACACTATAATTACCTTGTACATCGACGATGAAGAAGGCGGTAGGCAACGTCTTGTTCCCCACCGTAAGCTCCACGGACAAGATCCCCTTCGCCTCCGTTGACTCGCCGTTGAAGCCGTTGAGAAGCATGTTGGTCTTCTTCAGCTCCGCCTCTTTGCGACCCAACTTCTTGAAGAGGGAGTAAGGCATCGGGTTCACCGCCGCGCCTCCATCCACTAGCATCCTCGAGATCGGCTTCCCATCAATGTGGCCCTTCAAATAGAGAGGCTTCATGTGACGGTTGGACTCGTCGGGCTTCTCGAAGACCGCATCCTTCGGACCTAGTGATATTTGAGCAACCTCGGCCTCATCCATGGCGCAAAACTCCATGGGCAACATGCAAACCATGTTGATGTCCATGTTCTCGCCAGATGATGCCTCCACAGCCGGTTGTTCATCCTTTTGAACAACTACCGGCTTCTCAGCAATTGATGACTTACGCTTCCACTCCTTCGTAGGTGGTGGTCGCAACTCATCATACTCCCTGTCTGTCCTCTCTTCGGCTTCCTTCTCTTTCAACTCAGAAGCACGAAGACGCTGCAACCTCCTCTTCTGGGTAGCCGTCAAATCCTCAGGCATCCACCTAGGATTCGGCTCTGTTCCAGGAGGCAAATAATGTCCGCCGTTACTTTTAGTCGAGGAGGGAATCACCCTTTGACTCTTCTTACCGAACGGCGGTCAAGCGGCCCTGGTGGCCGGTCAAACCGATCTTGTATCTTTGGTTAGACCGGCGACTAGACCCCGTCAGACCGGAACGAGTATCAGACCAGCCAGACGGCATGGTCTGACCGTTCACAGCGGTACGGTTAGATCGGCCAAACGGCGCGGTCGGCGACCGCTTGCGAGTGCGGTCGGACCGAGCGGAAGGCTCGGTCGGACCAGCTGCGAGCTGCGATCGAGCCAGAGCCGGTGCGTCGGTCGACTATTCTCTGCACAGCATCCTTCGCGGCTTTGGTTCGGGGGCCAAATATCAACTTAGCCTCCTTACCAGATGGTACCGGCACATCATACGATCATATCTTGATAGTGATCGCCTCTGAAGTCCTCTCTTTGGGCTTGGCGCGCTTGTATGCCCTTTTCTCGCCATCAAACCGGTCCTTTGTTTGGAACCGGCTTCCACTAGCAGTAGACGCATGCCCTCGCGGCGATCTCCTCTCCCCTCTCCATCCTTGGTGATCCTGCATTGGAGGCATGTTGTACATAGGCGGGGGTGCCCCCCAAGGCATAAAGTAAGGGAACGAATAACCTGGAGGCGGCATCGGGCATGGTCCCCATGGCATGACTTTAGGACAATAGGGAAATGGCGGCTCCAAAACCTTTGACGAAGAACCAAATCGCTCCTTAGGGGGCGATCTTGGTCTCTTTCCCTTGGCATGCTCCTTCTCGGCACTCTTCCTCTTGTACTTGTCAAGGAGCATGTTGAAGGTCACCTTGGGCTTGTGGGGCCTCCTCGATGTAGATGCCTTGGACTTATTCTTCTTCCATGTCCCAACCTCTGGGCTCTTTGGCACAAGCATCTTGGGCCTAGGCTCCCCAATGACAACTTCCTTTCCCTTAGCCGATTCGGCTTGCTCCGGCTGAATCAACACCTTCTTGCCATCAAGATCGATGGTATTCACCGGGAAAGGATCGCTGTCAAGCTTCGTCTTCGGGCCCTCGGTGAATTTCAATCGTCCTTCCTCTATGGCCGATTGAACCTGCCGACGAAAAACATTACACTCATTAGTAGAATGCGAATAAGAATCGTGCCATTTACAATAAGAACGGCGTTTCAATTCTTCTAATGAGGGTATGATGTGGCATTTAGGTAACTTGATCTGTTTTTCCTGCAGAAGATAGTCAAAAATCCTATCACACTTGGCCACATCGAAACTGTACTTAATCTCACTCTGCCGATCCTTGCGAGGAGTCGGCGTCAAGCTAGAACAAACAAAGGGTTTGTTCTTGTTTGTCCAAGACCACTCAGCAACGTACATGTCATGATCGCCTTCATCGGAATCGGAATCGCTATTAGGACAGTCGATCATGCTAACATGAGGCTTCTTATCACTGGGCCTAACAAACTTCCTCGCATCTCTGACTCGGCTTTCCTGAGCTAGAGCCTTTTGCATTACTTGGCTAACATCAAGAAATTGTTGGCCATCTAACCTTTCTTTAATGGGAGCAAGCAACTCATTGAAAGCAAGGTCGGCCAAGTCTCTCTCAGTTATACTCAAGCTAAAACATCGGTTTCTAGCATCTCTAAATCTTTTAATATAATCAGCAACAGACTCATTATATTTTTGCCTAACCGATGTCAAGTCACAGAGTATAAGCTCAGTCTCACCAATATAAAGTTAATCATGAAATTTCTATTCTAACTGAGCCCAAGTATGAATAGAGTTAGCCGGTAAAGACGTAAACCAAGTAAAAGCAGTGCCGGATAAAGATAAAGAAAATAAGCGCAATTTAAAAGCATCTGATGATATGTTCCCATGTGGTCCTATTATCATCTCCACTGAATTTGGTGAATTCAGGGACTCTATAACCACGAGGATATGTGATGTTATCGAAATATTCAGGATACGACTTTTGGTAAACCTTAGCACGATTCCTGGGCTCAATTCCGAATGACTCTCTAATGATATTCCTGATTTGTTCTTCCATATTTTCAGGCCTAGGGGGGTCGGGCACGACCGGCGGCCTAAAAGGTGGCTGTTGCGGTGCAATATTGTCATATTGGCCGTCTCTTGTGTTGCGTGGATATTCCCTATTAGGATCATTGTATTGATTGGGGACATGCGGGGGAATTGGTGCATGGACAGTAGCCACAGGGGAGTCGTGTGTGGGAACGTGGTATAGAACCGAGTTGCCCGAGATGAGATCTACCTCCCGTATCGGGCACGAGCGCCGGTCGACCGGCCATGGGCCCTGGTCCGACGGGCTAAGTAAGGCACGGTCGACCGGCCATATAGCCGCCGATCGGCAAGAGTGCGGGAGTGCGGGCCGACTGACGCCGGCTCGACCGATGTATGGCGAGCCTGGCCGACCGACGTAAGGTGACCCGGTCGACCGGCCATAGGATTGGTCGACCGCCATATTAGGTTTCGGCGACCGCCGTCGGGCCGGCCGACCGAGATGCGGTGGGCCGGTCGGACCGGCCGTAGGGCCGGTCGGACCGACGTAATGAGGGCCGGTCAGATCGGCCGTAGGGCCGGTCAGACTGACAGAGGTGGCAGAACTACATTCGCCGGGTCCTTGGGCAATTGCCCCGTCGGTCTTACTGAATATGTGGTTCACAGGGGGCTGGACTCCCCTACAATCGAGGTAGGCGGAGAATCGGTCGCGGGAGGACCGGATTTACCGCTCATGTGCGCTTTGAACAACCTATTAAAACAAGCCTCCATAGCGGATTCAATCTTATTGTTCACGGCGGCGGCAACGGACTCATCCACCGTACTAGCAACAAGTTTTTGAATAGGCATAGAGATGTGATTGTTAGTGATATGCCCTAGAGGCAACATGGAGATGTTAGATATCATGGTCAATGTTTATGTATTTATGAATAAAGTGTTATTCAGTTCCATGAAATAGACATCTTGTATTGATCAATAAGTACGTGACTTATTTATGAGACTCTATAGGTATGAATCTATTTCTAAATGATCCATGATCATATATCATATTATTGGAACTAATATGATTCTAAGATCGGCATGTTTATTGATTGATGATCATGTGTCATAGATCATGGGTATGGAGATACCAAATCAATAAACATGGACATATGTGTTAGAGAACACGTTGTTGGATAGACCCACCATGAGACACTACAGGAATTAATGTGCCATTAGTTGGTATCAGGTAGTGTTGGTACAAAGTCCTTAGACCTGAGATCACCATGGATTCCAACATGTGTAGTAGCCTACTTTGGGACTACCAGACGCTATTCCGTAACTGGGTAGTTATAAAGGTAGTTTTTGGGTTTGCTATGAAACATAGAGTGGGATGTGAGTGATCAAGATGGAATTTGCCCCTTCTTTGGAGAGATATCTCTGGGCCCCTCGAGGTAATGGATTATGGAAATGCATGGCCATGCTAAGTTGATTGAGGAGTCAATCAACAGACAGATAATCCAATGCGGTTCGAGTGAATGGTTAAGCTATTGAAGGGATGGCACACATCTTGCCTATAGCTTAATTGGTATCGTGAGGCAAAGGGATTTTTGTACACATTACAGGTTCAGAGCCGATATTATATTCTTGTATACTATGGTGTCAATATGTGCTGCTAGGCGCCGCTATTGACAGGTCGGCTGAGTTGGACTCGAGCCGACAATCGGCTAAGTTAGACTATAGCCGAAACCAAGTATACCTGAACCTACAGGGTCGCACGCTTAAGGGGATAAGAACAGGCATTCGAGTTGGACTCGAATACGGCTCGATCGGATAGGGATCCGATCGGATAGAGTCCTATGGGCTTACGAAGTCCGGCCGGCCAACTCTATGAGATTCGGATAGGATCCGATTCAAAATAGAGTCCCGATGGGCCTCTAGGCCCAACCGGCAACTCTATATAAAGGGGTGAGGGGTGGAGAGCTGTGGTATGTCAATTGGATCGAATTAAACCGAATCAATCTGATTTGGTGCAACAGAAGTCGACGAGATCAATCTCCACGGAAACCCTCCCCACCTTCGAGCCAAACCCTAGCCCTTCATCGCGTGCTAGCACACAGGTGTTCGGCGTTCTGTCCCCGGACGTGTGGATACCGGTAGAGGCGCTGCTACGTTGCACGCTGTTGATCGGCTACGAATCGGCTGCAATCGAAGCGAGGCGACTGCGGCAGATCGGCGACGATAACGCGGTCGAACGACTCGGATCGGCTGCGACATCGGCGAATCGGCTGATTGGTAAATCGGCTGTCGGCTTGCGGGAATCGGCTGTCATTGGCCAGCACAGTTCCAGATCGGATAGTCCTGATTGGCTATTTCCGCTGCATACTCCAATTGGTAACGATCTATCGGCCCTTACTTGCAAGTGTTCCTGTTTTACGTGGTAGAAATTTTTTTGTTTTCGGCTAGCGTAGCCTCCGCGTAAACCTTCAGTGATCAGCGCTTACCTCGCCGCGAGTTACCTTGAGCGGGCTCCCGGGCTTGATGATGACGCCTTGTCGCGTTTTGGTGCAAGATTGATCTAGCACCTCCTGAGTGATCGCTCGAATGCGCTCCTCCATTATTTGGCGAGCCTCCCCATCCAAGTCGTCCAAGGAGATGTGGACAACGTTGGATGGTTCCACGTCTTGCGCCGTTTGCTTGGACATGGCGGCGTCGAATCCGAGTTGGCGTCGTGTCTTTCCCAGCGGAGTCGCCAAAAATCGTGTTGGCACCTTTTTTGGCAAAAGGCACGAACACGATCGAATCACCTAAAGCCTTGCGGTGGTTCTTGGTACAGAGTCGCCAACCACTTCAATCTAGCAAGAACTAGAACAAAGTGGGTTTTGTAGATCAAATCGGCTAGCGGAACCAATTTAGATGGATAGATTGATAACTACTCGTCTCGTGAGTAAACGGAAAGTTTTCAAGACAAACTTACAAAGAAGTGTCGCACTCTCGCAGTGACGGCGGACGGTTTACAGCGCAGACCGACAAAGATGGACTAAACTAGGGCAAAGTAGAAAATATGGCTAAAAAATAAAGGAAACGATTCAAATAGATTGATTATATGTTGTGTGTTTCGTTATTACAATTGAACCGGCCTTGGTCCTTATATAGGGGTTGGTCTTGCCCTCCACAGGCCCTTCTCCACGTCCAATTTAGGATAAACATGTTTGGAAACCCGAGATACACCGTATGGAGGAAGGAAACCCGAATACCGATGAAGTCGTCTAGGTTTCGAGACTCGCCGGCCGACCGGCCACATGCCTCCGGCTCGACTGCCCATCGCCCGGCCCGACCGGCCTAAACACGGCGGTCGACCGGCCTCTCCGAAGAAACCGGCAGATTTTCCAAATATCGACAACTTTCCCTATTTTGATTCTTAGGTGCCAATTTGGGTGTAAACAGCTCGCCCCCCTTTTTTTCCTCGAGTAGCCATGGTCCTCCTCTTATAGTTAAAGGCGATACCATAATGGCCTCTCTCTTACAAATGGGCCCTGGTATATGGGTTAGGTATGCTTGGACCTGTTGTACGTCATCTGTCAGGACGAAGAGCGGTGTTTCTGTGCCCCCTTGCTTCTTCCTTTGATGTGTGGCTTAGGGTAGATGATGAGGACAATATGTTGTTTGTTGGGCATGACAGTTGTCCTTAAATGGGGTGGAGTCCTTCGAGAAGAGCCAGGGGCAGGAGTGCTTGGGTCACCCAGTGTGCCCGGGGCATCTTGGAGCACTCAGGGCCGCTCCTGTTGCTGAATGTAGATTTTTTGTTGGATTGGATGAGTTTTTCGAAGATGTCGACAATGAAGGAGTTCATAATGAATATGGATCAGTGAGTTGTCGATGACTGCATGCATCTGATTCAACATATTCAAGATATAGATCTTGTAGGTCCCAATAGCACTCTGAGCACATCCCATGGGAGGCCGTGCTTGAAGGAGGATGTGGCCTGAAATCAGCCCAAGGAAGGCTGTGCCCAAGGGAAAACTGGCGGATGTGCCCCGAGCATAGCCTAGGGGGAGGAGGCGCCCATAGACGATGCGTCCCGAGCACAACCCACGGATGACCATGCTCAAATGCGGATGTGGCCCGAGCACAACCCATGTGGGTTGAGGAGGGAGGAGGGACGCTGTGAGATGATGTGCCCTGAGCACAGTCCACGGGTGGCCGCGTGTTACACCTTGCTTTTCTACTTAATTTAAAATTCACATGTGAAATTGTGCAAAAGAAATTGCCGAGAAAATAAAGCAAGTGAAATTATAATAATTAAATCCATTTAATAATTGGGAAAGGCTTGGTGGGATTTTTCTTAAATTCCTCATGTCAATTATGGAAATTTTCACATCAAGAAAATCAATTTTAAAATTAAATTAGGATTATTGGAATTAAATTCTTTAAGGAAAATCCCTTTTCCTTTTTCTTTCTTTTCCCTCCCTTTATCCTTTTGTTTCGGGCCGTGGGCCACCGGCTGTGAGGGGTATCACCTCGGGGTAGCCCACACGTCGGTAATAAGGTCGAATGGGTAGGACCACGAGTGCTCGAGGTGGGGTCGGGAGCCAGACCTCGGGCAGGGATGGCCAGCTTGACCCCTGCCCCCGGACTCGACTGCGGCTTCCCCTAGACCAACCTATGTACACTGCCCCGATCGGAAAAGGAGTGGGTCGTCCTCGGTCAAAAGGCTTCCACAGTAAGGCTCATAGATAAAGCAAGGAAAGGACAAGCCAACAGAGGATGACGTCATCCGACAGGACTGCACACAAGATGCCTGCGGCAAGAGGATCTCGATGGAATTCTGTTATGCTTTTTAGCCTTGATCTGTACTTACTTTTACTTTATGACCAAGCTTTCTTGTGCGCCAAGCACTATGTAACTGCCCCCCTTGGCCTATAAAAAGGAGGCCAGGACGCGCGTGCAGGGGGATCCAACAACTCTCTCTCTCTCTCTCACTTGTACTCAAATCCTAATCTCATACCATCCTAACGAAGAACAAAGGAGTAGGCTTGTTATCCTTCGGAAGGGCCAAACCTGTCTAAAAAATATTAACTCATTGTGTTCTCGAGTCGACCATTAGGCCCATTGGTAGAACATCCTGACCACTGTTTCACCTCCTCGGGTAGCCTCCTTGGAGGACTGCCGATCATCCAGTCGACATCGGCCCATCTCCCTTCCATCCTTCCCGCCCGTGCCCACCTCCCTCTCTACTGGACAGACCCGAGGCCGAGGCCCAGCCGGACCACGCAAAGTCCCTTTCCGCCCCTCTCCCGGTCGAGGACTGACAGGTGGGGCCTACCTATCATCCCCAACCTCCCGACCGCAACGCCTGCGCCACGCCTCGCCCAGGCTGCCCGCGCCGCACCCGAGCTGTCCTGCGCCACCCTGCACCACCCCACGTCCCGCACGTCGCTCACCTTCTTGCCGTGTGCATGAAATGGTCGGAATTGCGAGATCCGCTTCTCTCGGCCGCCCGTCATTCCCGCCACCACGTCACCACCGCCATATCCGTGCTTCTCGACCACGTACGTGCCCCCTAGGTCTATATAAACCACCCTTGAGCCCTAGCCAACATTTTTCCCCAAGCGAATCACACTCCCAAGCACTGTCTCGTGCTAGCGCCGAAAGCCCTAAGCCGCTGCCGCTTTTTCTCTCCGGCCACCAAATACGCCACCTCCGCCGCTCGCCGCGCCACCGCTACTGGCTTCGTGCCTTTAGGAGCACCCCGGCCGTCGCTTTTTCCTCAAAAACCACCACCAAAACCTGCCGGCCGCTACCGTCTTCTTCACCTCTGGCCGTACTCCGGTGAGCTCCCACTCTCCTCTCTTTTCCCTCTCTCAGCCACAACTCCCGAGCCGCCAAGCCTCGTCACCGCGTCGCGCCCCGCGTGCGCGTCGCGCGTCACTCCAGTCGCTCGCCCGTGTCCTTTTGGCCCGTAGCGCCGCCTAGTGTCGCCGTTTTCCGCCGCGTTGTGCCTCGCCGTTGGCCTCTCCGACCGCCCCTCCTCCCGTGCTGTCGAATTCACCCGGCAGGTGAATACGGGCCGTCCAAGTGGCGTGTGCCACCTTGGCACTGGTTGCCCATGTGGTCGCCGCGTGGTTGCCTCGTAGGCGCCATGCAAGCGCCACGTGGTGCACTCCTGGCCGGGCCGGTGGACTTATTCCACCGTGCGTCCTCTCTCCCGCGCGCGCTGACCACCGAGCCCCGCCTGTCGGCGCCGGGCGGTCGGTCCGCTTACGTCAGTCCTTGCCCAGCTAGTGCAATAAATCGTTTATTTTATTTTTTCTTTATTAGTAATTCACTGAAACTTGTAAAATTCATAATAAATTCATTCGAACTCCGTTTGATTCCGTTCATGTTGTAGTGGACTCATAAAAATGCCTAGAATCCATTAAAATAGTTTCATTGCTTGTTTCAGTAGTCTTATAGCCTGTTTTTTAATGCTTTGTTTGTCCATTAGATTTTGGTGCCGCTGACGCTCCTGTTTATTTTGAAGTAGTCATAGAAGTTCCTCAAGATGGTACACACTACGCCGCTTTGATGGCACCTCACTTTGATGGTACATACTATGCCGCTTGGAAACACAAGATAAAGTTGCATCTAATCTCTTTGCATCCTAGCATTTGGAGGATTGTTTGCACATGAATCGATGTGCCTACGGAGGATATGAACCTTACTCCGGAGCAAGAGCTAAGCATCCACCGCAACGCTCAAGCCGCCAATGCTATTCTCTCCGCCTTGAGCCCGAAGGAACTCAACAAGGTTGATGGGCTTGAGGAGGCCAAGGAGATTTGGGACACATTACAAGTGGCTCATGAAGGCACCCTCGGAGTGAGAGAATCAAAGATTGAGCTCTTGGAAGGAAAACTCAGAAGATTCGTGATGGAAGACAATGAGACTCCTCAAGAGATGTATGACCACATGATGCTCTTGGTCAACAAGATCCGAGGGCTTGGAAGTGAAGACTTGACGGATCATGTCATGGTCAAGAGACTTTTTCGAGCCTTTGGACCAAGAAATCCTACCTTGGTCACTCTCATCTGTGAGAGGAAGGATTTCAAGAGGCTTACACCGAGTTACATTCTTGGAAGAATTGTTGCTCACGAAATGCTTGAAGAAGAAGCAAAGGAAGTCAAGAAAATGGCCAAGAATGTAACAATGATCAAGAACAAAGAAGTTACTTTGAAGCACCTCAAGTGATCAAGCTTCATGTGAAGATGAGAGTGATGATGAAGAGATGGCTCTTATGGTGAGGAAGTTCAAGCAATACCTTCGCCGAGGAGGATTTGACAAGAGCAAGAGAAGTGAAGATAAGGGAAGAGCTCGCCAATCCAAGAGAGGTTGCTTTCAATGTGGTGAGTATGGTCACTTCATCGCCGAGTGTCCATAGAACAATGAAGCCAAGCCAAAAATGGTCAAGAAGAAGATTGGGCGAGCTCACATTGGAGAGGTGTGGTATTCCGGTGATGAGGCGGATCCTGAGGAGAAGGATGAAGGTGATGGAGGTGTTGCCACCATCGACATCAAGTCTTCATCACCCACCGAGGAGCGCCTCTTTCCCAACTTGAGTGACGACGACGAGGCCTACACCAACCCCTCTTGTTTAATGGCTCATGGGCGCAAGGTAATACCCTCATCCAAGCCCTCTATTGATGATGATCTTGAGAGTGATGAGTGAAGTGAGGATGATTTGAATGATGTGATTAAAAGCTTTAGCAAATCGGCAATGCAACATGTGGCTAAGCTAATGAAGACATTGGACTACAAGGAGAAATCCCTTGAAAGGCAAGAGGACTTGCTCATTCTTGAAAAAAAGAGAAACCTTGCCCTAGAGGAGGATTTGGCTAAGGAGAGAGAGAGGATTGAGAAATTGACCGAAGAGCTCTCTTTGGTCAATGGATCAATTACTAGCCAAAAGAATATCAATGATACACTCCAAGAAAAGCTTGTGACATTGGACCAAAGTCACCAAGCGCTTGAAGTGCAATTTGATACCCTTTGGAATAGCACCTCTTCCTCCAATGAAGCCGCTAAGTTGTCCAATGCCTCCATTGGCAACGTTGTGCTAGATGCTATAGCTATGATGTGGATTCCTATGCTACTAACCTTGAAGCTATAGCGGCACTCAAGAAAGAAAATGAGAGGTTGGGCACTTTGGTGAAATATGGGTGTTTAAAGAATTATCACTCAAAAGACGCCCTCTACAAGACCATAGCCACTCATGTCAACAAAGATGAGCATGGTCTTGATTTCTCTGTAGATAGCAAGCCATCCAGAAGGGTAATAGTGAACGGGAAGCCTTGCCTAAAATTTGTCAAGGAAGGAGACAACTCACAAGCAAGCAAGGTGGGTTGTCCCTTGGCTGGTCAGAGCTCCGGAAGTTTCGGACCAGTTGATCGGAAGTTCCAGAGAAAGATATCTCTCGGATAGAGAGAAAATACTGAAAGTTTCGGTCAATTTGGCTAGAAGTTCCGGTCCTCTACTAGGTCAAGGGAACTGGCAGGAAGTTCCAGACACAGGGCCAGGAAGTTCCGGCCAGAAGGTATATACTATGATTCATTTGTGATTAGCAAGAACCACAATGGTAAGGTAGTTGCTCACTTCAATGGAGGTCACAATGATGAGTATTGTGCTTGTGTGTGGGTGCCCGAGGCGCTTGTGACTAACATTCGAGGACCCAAACTTCGACAAGTTTGGGTACCTAAAACCCTAGCGTGACTTTATTTTATAGGCATACTCCTCCGGTGGATCAAGTTGGGTGGTAGACAGCGGATGCACCAACCATATGATGGGGGAGAGGAGTATGTTTACAAGTCTTGATGAGGAGGGAGGAAATAACGAAAATATCATCTTTGGAGATGACGGCAAAGGAAAGGTAATTGAGTTAGGTAAAATTGCTATCTCAAATGATCAATCCATCTCCAATGTTCTCCTTGTCAATTCATTGAGTTATAATCTACTTTCCGTTTCACAATTGTGCAAAATGGGTTACAATTGCTTGTTCACCGATGTGGATGTGACCATTTTTAGGAGAGATGACTCATCCGTTGCCTTTAAAGGAAAGTTAAAGGGTGATCTTTATTTTGTTGACTTTGACATAGATAGAGTAAACCCCGAAGCTTGTTTAATGGCAAAATCCTCCATGAGTTGGCTATGGCATCGAAGGCTAGGCCATGTAGGAATGAGGAATTTGTTAACTCTCTTAAAAGGGGAATACATTCTCGGTCTTACTAATGTAACCTTTGAGAAAGATCATGTGTGTAGTACTTGTCAAGCGCAAAAGCAAGTTGAAAATCCACATCCTATCAAGAACATCATGACTACCTCAAGACCCCTCGAGCTTCTTCACATGGACTTATTTGGCCTCGTGGCTTATCTTAGCATAGGAGGTAACAAGTACGGTTTTGTGATTGTTGATGATTATTCCCGTTTCACTTGGGTATTCTTTCTCCATGACAAAAGTGAAGCTCAAGAAGTCTTCAAGCACTTCGCTAGGCAAGCCCAAAATCAATATGATCTCTCCATCAAACGAGTGCGAAGTGACAATGGAGGAGAATTCAAGAATACACAAGTGGAGTAATTTCTTGATGAGGAAGGCATCAAACACGAGTTCTCTGTCCCATATGATTCACCTCAAAATGGCATCGTCGAGAGGAAGAACCGCACTCATTGAAGCAGCAAGGACGATGCTTGATGAGTACAAGATCCCCGATGTCTTTTGGGCGGAAGCCGTGAGCACCACATGCCATGCCATCAACCGTCTCTACCTCCACAAGCTTTTGAAGAAGACATCCTATGAACTCTTGAGTGGTAAAAAGCCTAACATTTCTTATTTTTGTGTCTTTGGGAGCAAGTGCTTTAATTGAGTAAGAGACCTCGTTCGTCTAAGTTTGCACCTAAGGTGGATGAGGGCTTCTTACTCGGTTATAAATCAAATGTCCATGCCTATCGTGTTTTCAACAAAACCTCCGGTATTATTGAGATCACTAGGGATGTGACATTTGATGAATCTAACGGCTCCTAAGGAGAGCAAATTGTGGTGCATGTTGTAGATGATGTGGATCCAAACAAGGGAATTGCTATGAAGGCAATGGCGACATATGACCAATCGAGACGTAGGATGATCAAGTGAATGGTGATCAACCTTCATTGTCGACAACCAATAGCTCTTCATCAACTCAAGAAGATGAGGTACCATAAGTTCCGGTGCACACAGCCCGAAACCTCCGGCCAGATGCTCCGAGCCCTAGGGATCGAAACATCCGGGCATTGTTAACACTAAAATTTGGTAATAGAATCCCTAAGTCTGCGAAGACGAAGCAGAATCGGATCGGCTGGAGACAGGGGTCGCATCGGCTGAGGAGTGATCGGCTGAGAAGCCAATCGGCTAAGGTTGGATCGGACAGGGGCAGCCGATAACTGATTCCAGGTCCGGAAGAGATGAAACCGTTTTTGATGCAGCAGTTTGAAGATAAATAGAAGATTCGGTTGTTGATTGTGCGTTAAACGATATTGCCACCTATGGATAGAATCCTGTAACGGCAATTGTATATGTAATTTAGGGGTTTGTTTAAACTGTTAGTTGTAACACAGCATGGGTCTGGCTCGGGATAATGTTGTGTTTTAAACGGTAGTTTAGATATAGTCTAGGGTTTGTACAGATAATTGTATCTTGGGTATAATTAGGACCCGAGACCCCCTGTAATCAAAAAATCAATCACAATCAATCAACCCGTCGGCGCATCGCCAACCTTTTTCTTCAGACGAGCACTTTGTTTGGCTACGGGCTGCATCGTTTCGACCCCCAGATCTAGGTAAATGCTTGTCATTAGTGATATGATCTATTGTTTCTAGTGCTTTCATCGTAATGACACATTAGATTCAGGAGTTTGTACTGCGCTATTAATATATTCCGGGGTTTCAGCCGAAGCCCTGATATATTTCTTTTAATATATTTATTATTAGATTTATATTAGGACTGCCTCTTATGTTAAGATCACATTCTTGTTGGACGTCGCCAGCCGAAATCGGCCTATCATCGACAGCCGATAGCCGATTTCCAGGCTATGCATATTTCAAGAATGATATCTTTTTATAAGATTCATCGGAGTACTAGCCGATTCATTGATAGCTTTCCAGTATCGGCTAGGTTATCGATTCATATATTTATTATTCTTTACTGTATTTGGGTTAAGCGGCTGATGCTGTCTCGGTATAGCCGATCCATTCTAGTCACTTGGTTTAAATGTAGTTTAGAATAGCATATATATGTTTATGGGTCCCTTAGCCAATCCAGTGGGGATCTAACCTAACACTTAACACATATTCCCTTGTTTTTCTTGTTGATTAACAGATCAAACCAACTGGCACGCCCTGCACAGCACAGGCAGCCGAGAAGGACCTGCACTGGAGTTAAGTAGATCTCCCAGGCCAGCGCGTGAGAGAAATTTCTCATCAACACGTTTCTTGGCACGCCCGGTGGGGACTTTCTCTGTCGGCTCGACTCGGACGCATAGATTCAGCCGACTCGACTCCAAAAGCCCCGGCATTTCCCAGGACAACATCGTGCCTGTGAAGATGGAGCAGTTATCGGCTGAACAACAAGCTGATTATAAGAAGATGGTGGAAGAGCTTCAGGCTAACTATTTGCAGTCTTTCACCCAAACAAGATCTGGGGCCGTGCACCAAAAATACAAGTTCAACATGAACGACATTAAGGCGTCCTCCTCTGGTGAGACGAAAGGCAAACAAAAGATGGAGGAGCCGACCCAGGACAGAATGATTTGGCTGTATATTCTCTACAAGACCGGATCGACTCGGCTGTCCACCACGCGTTGGTCAACCAAAGTAGCATACTGGTCAACACTCTCAATAACATGATCGCTACTGTGGTCGTTGCCAAGATAGCCGACCAGCTGCAATGGGGGCCAACGTACTTCACAAACGGCCAATTTCCTGGTTACAGGACGCTGGTCACGCAGAATCGGCCGATCCCACCGCTAGCGCAACAAGGGCCGCCAGGAGGACTCCTCGGTCAGCCAAATCCAGGTGAATCGGCTATAAGACCAGCGATTACTATACTGAACCGACAGCAGCCGCTGCCCCAAGATCAGGTCGCTAACATTTTCAACGACAATCAACAGTCAGAGCCGATTGATCCAAACAGGCGGTACAACGCCGGTGGCCGACAACTGTTTCCAGGACCACCATCGCCACCACCGGCGCATCGGCCGCCTCCCGCTGATCATCATTACCAGTACCAAGGAGGCCGTCAAGATCATCATTACAGGCCTCAGACGCCACCACCGCCAGATCGGCAAGCACCCGCACCGTATGACCCATACGAGCCGATAGCAAGACAATCGGACATGGGCCGATCCGATCGCAGATGTCATGTGCGATCAATTCAGCCTCAAGCCGAAAGACTCTGGGAACATGTCGTTGCCCAACCGATACAAGATCCCAGATTTTTCGAAGTTCTCAGGGCAGGACAACGTTTCAACCTACGAGCATATTTGCCGATTCTTGGCACAGTGCGGCGAAGCATCGGCTACGGATGCCTTGAGAGTTCGATTGTTCCCTCTTTCCCTTTCAGGATCGGCTTTTACTTGGTTCTCCTCATTGCCCTACAACTCAATTCAGAGCTGGGCCGATCTTGAAAAACAATTCCACAGCTACTTCTACTCCGGCAACCACGAGATGAAGTTGTCAGACCTCACCAGCATCAGACAAAAACACAACGAATCGGTCCAAGAATACATCCAACGCTTTAGGGAGATGAGGAACCGATGTTACACTGGTGCTATCGACGCCCCGCCGATTTGCCCTTTCATGGTCCGATCGCGCCGATCCGAGAGCGATTCTCTGCGCAGGACTTTGACAGCTTAGCCCACTTGGCGTAGAAGGTGACGGCCCACGAGCAGCGATTCCAAGACACTAGGAAGGCCATCAAAAATATAACCCAAGTCATTGTTGAGTCAGATTACGGGTCCGACGACGATGACGCAGAAGTGGCGGCAGCCGAATGGGCCAAGAACAAAAAAGCCATCGTCTGCCAATGGCTGCTGAAGACGGCTAAGGAAGAAAGATACGATTTTGACATCACCAAGGCTGACAAGATTTTCAACTTGCTGCTCAAGGAGAAGCAGATTCAGTTGCCCGGAAATCACGTGATCCCGTCGGCCAAAGAATTGAAGAAAAAGAAATATTGCAAGTGGCACAACTCCACATCTCACGCCACCAATGATTGCAAGGTCTTCAGGCAGCAAATTTAGTCAGCAGTTGAGGCCGGGAAGCTAAAGTTCGCCGATTCAAATCGGCCGATGAAGGTAGACGACAATCCTTTCCCGGTCAACACGGTCCAAGCCGGCCCCAGGCAAGCTCATCGATAGAACAGAATGGCGCACGGCTTAGTCAATACATCGATCTGGGCCAAGGCAGAAGGCGATCAGATTGGATGCCACGCCGCGCCAATTAATATGGTGCGCCCAGTCATCAGATCGGCTGACCGACAGCCGATCCATGAACGTAGCCGATACCGTCATCAGTACCGGTCTCGGCAGGAAGAAGCTTACAATGAAGCACCTCGTCGGCGCGAGCCGATCACCCAAAACCGACGATATGAGGTAAACCACGACAATGCCGATCTGCATTGGCATTGTGATTTTTAGGTACTGCTGGGAATCCGGCATGAGACTGCCAACATTGGACGATTGCCCAGCATGCAACAATCGTCGCGACGATGAGCACAGGAGCTCATCGGCTGCAAGTCCAACTCGGTTCGTCCCTAGAGCCGTTTAGCTAAACCAAAGGCGGCGGTCTGTCCATGATCGGCTCGGCCCGATCCACTAGGACTTCTTCGTCGATGAAAACCACGATGGGAACAACCACGGCGACGAAGAGGCCGACGAAGAGGCCAACCCCCAATGGTGCCCATCTGATCTCTTCACGAAGACGCAGAAAAGAAGGGTTCAACGGCTCAAGCGTGAAGGGAGAGAAGACGAAGTTCAGCAAATGATCCACGAACAACGCCGTCGGCTGGGCAAAATCAAAAGGCGGTGGGTACCCAAAAAGAAAGCTGCCATAGCCGATGAAAAGTAAGCCGAGGAAAGCCCAACCGATCAAGCCAGGAGGTCAGCCAAAGGGAAAGGAAAAATTTCTGCATCGGTTAACATGGTATTCGTGCTGCCAGCCGAGTTCGGCGCTCCTGAAGCCGATGCAGACACCGTTAAGGACGACCTGGCGAAACTAGCAATCTCACCAGACCAAGCTGTCTTCGACAAACCCGAAGGAACCAAAAATTGGCACTTAAAGCCATTGTACGTTAAAGGATTCATCAACGGCAAGCCAATTTCCAAAATGTTAGTTGATGGGGGAGCTGCAGTCAACCTCATGCCTTACGCAACGTTCAGAAAGCTAGGCAAGGGAGCCGAAGACCTAATAAAAACCAACATGGTGCTCAAAGATTTCGGCGGCAACCCATCGGAAACCAAGGGCGTCCTCAACGTTGAATTGACCATCGGCAACAAGACCGTGCCCACAACATTCTTTGTCATCGACGGGAAAGGGGTCTTACAGCCTGCTGCTCGGAAGGGACTAGATACACGCTAATTGCTGCATCCCTTCTACAATGCATTAGAGCCTGATCCAATGGGACGACGACAAGATCGAGATCGTACCAGCCGACAGGTCAGTTAGTGTTGTCAGTGCCGATTTGCTGCTTTGGGAAATCGAAGGCATTGATTGTTTATCCGGGAAGATCTGGCAAGCCGATTTTCTAAATGTGTCCAATTCAACGATACAGCCGATTGGAAATGACGAGCCGCAGCTGCTGCTTTGAACAAGACATGGTGGAGGGCTCGAGCGTTCTTTGCATGAACACTGGAACGAAGACGATGGCAAGCTAGGGCAAGGTTTCACGTTGACCGACGAATTAGAGGAAATTGACATCGGCTCTGGTGATAAGCCGAGGCCGACGTACATTAGCAAAAATCTGTCTCCTCATTGTAGATCCCAACTTATTGAATTATTAAAAGAGTATAAAGATTGTTTTGCTTGGGAGTACTTCGAGATGCCCGGCCTCAGCCGATCAATAGTGGTCCATCAGCTGCCGATTAAGGCAGGCTATCGGCCGTTCAAACAGCCTCCCAGGAGGTTCAAGGCCGATATGTACGATGCAATTAAAGCCGAAATCACTCGGCTATACGACGCGGGATTCATTCGGCCTTGCCGATACGCCGAGTGGGTCTCGACCATCGTCCCAGTGTTGAAGAAAAATGGTAAACTTAGGGTGTGCATCGATTTCAGAGATCTAAACAAAGCAACCCCTAAAGACGAATACCCAATGCCGATAGCCGATATGCTTGTCGATGCTGCTTCAGGCCACAAAATTATCAGTTTCATGGATGGCAATGCAGGGTATAACCAAATATTCATGGCCGACGAGGACATCCACAAGACTTCTTTCCGGTGTCCCGGCGCAATCGGCTTGTACGAATGGGTAGTAATGACGTTCGGCTTGAAGAATGCTGGGGCAACATATCAACGGGCCATGAATTACATCTTTCACGATATGATCGGCTCGCTGGTAGAGATATACATTGACGACGTGGTTGTCAAGTCAAGGGCGATAGAAGGCCACATAGCCGATCTAAGACAAGTGTTAGAACGGACGAGGAAATACGGTCTAAAGATGAATCCTCTTAAGTGCGCGTTCGGCGTATCGGCCGGGCAATTCTTGGGATTTCTCGTTCATAAAAGAGGAATTGAAGTTACACCAAGGAGCATAAATGCTATCAAGACAATTCAACCTCAGAAAGACAAAAAGCAACTCCAGTCATTGATCGGCAAGATAAACTTTATCAGACGGTTCATAGCCAATCTCTCGAAAAAGATGGAGCCGTTCACACCACTGCTTCGGCTAAAAGCCTGAAGGGTTACGCGGAGGCTACGCTAGCCGAAAACAAAAACTTTTAACCGCGCAAACCAGGAACACTTGCAAGTAAGGGCCGATAGATCGTTACCGATTGGAGTGTGGAGCGGAAAGAGCCAATCAGGACTATCCGATCCGGAACAGTGTAGCCGATTCCCGGAGACAGCCGATTCGCCAATCAGCCGATTCGAGTCGTCCGGCCGCGTTCTCACGCCTCGCTCCGATGCGCCCGACCGCAGCCCGATTCCACCACAGCCGATCGCTCCGATTGCAGCGATCCGAAGCCGATCAACAGCGCGCAACGTAGCAGCGCCTCCGGTATCCACACGTCCGGGGACAGAACGCCGTACACCCGTGTGCTAGCACGCAATGCAAGGCTAGGGTTTGGCTCGAAAGTGGGGAGGGTTTCCGTGGAGATTGATCTCGGCGACTTCTGTTGCACGCGATGCAATTGACGTATCTTAGCTCTCCACCCCTCCCTCCTTTATATAGAGTTGGCCGCCGGGACTAGTGGCCGATTAGGACTCTATTTTGAATCGGATCTCATCCGTATCTCATAGAGTTGGCCGCCCACACGTCGTAAGCCCATAGGACTCTATCCGATCGGATCCCTATCCAATCGAGCCGTATCCGAGTCCAACTCGAATATCTATTCTATCCCCTTAAGCGTGCGACCACGTAGGTTCGGTATACTCGGTTTCGGCTATAGTCTAACTTAGCCGACCGTCGGCTCGAGTCCAACTCAGCCGACACATGCCAACAACGGCGCCTAGCAGCACATATTGACACCATAGTATACAAGAATATAATATCGGCTCGAACCTGTAATGTGTACACAAATCCCTTTGCCTCACGATACCGTTAAGCTATAGGCAAGATGTGTGCCATCCCTTCAATAGCTTAACCATTCACTCGAACCGTATTGGATTATCTCTCTTGATTGACTCCTCAATCAACTTAGCATGGCCATGCATTTCCATAATCCATTACCTCGAGGGCCCAGAGATATCTCTCCAAAGGAGGGGCAAATTCCATCTTGATCACTCATATCCCACTCCATGTTTCATAGCAAACCCGAAAACTACTTTTATAACTACCCAGATTACGGAATAGCGTTTGATAGTCCCAAAGTAAGCTACTACACATGTTGGAATCCATGGTGATCTCGAGTCTAAGGACTTTGTACCAACACTACCCGAGACCAACTAATGGCACATTAATTCTGTAGTGTCTCATGGTGGGTCTATCCAACAATGTGTTCTCTAACACATATGTCCATGTTTATTGATTTGGTATCTCCATACCCATGATCTATGAGACATGATCATCAATCAATAAACATGCTGATCTTAGAATCATATTTGTTCCAACAATATGACATATGATCGAGGATCGTTTAGAAATAGATTCATACATATCGAGTCTCATAAATAAGTCACGTACTTATTGATCAATACAAGATGTCTATTTCATGGAACCGAATAACACTTTATTTCATAAATACATAAACATTGACGTGATATCCAACATCTCCATGTTGCCTCTAGGGCATATCACTAACAATCTCCCACTTGCACTAGAGTCAATCATGTAAGTATCTAATACCCATTGCTCTTGTGTGCGCCTCACGCTCGGCTGAGGGAGAGGTTTTGTCGGCGGATCAGCTATGTTGAGATCCGTGTGCACTTTGCATATCTTGACATCACCTCTGTCCACTATCTCGCGGATGAGATGATATCGCCGAAGTATGTGTTTGGACTTCGATGTGACCTCGGCTCCTTGGCTTGCGCAATGGCTCCACTATTGTCACAATAGAGAGACATTAGACCAGTCATACTAGTCATCACACCAAGCTCGAAACGAATTTCTTGATCCAAACAGCCTCCTTTGCGGCTTCCGAAGCGCAATGTATTCGGCCTCCGTTGTAGAATCAGCAACGGTATCCCGCTTGGAACTCTTCCAGCTGAATGCGCCTCTGTTCGGCAGAACACGAACCCGATTGCGATCTATAATCATCCTTGTCCGTTTGGAAGCTAGCATCGGTGTAACCACTTACAACGAGCTCTTCTTCACTTTCATAGACTAGGAACATATCCTTAGTTCTTCTCAAGTACTTAAGGATATTCTTTACGGCGATCCAGTGACCTTCACTGGATCTCGACTGGTATCTGCTCGTAGCACTCAAAGCGTACGACACATCAGGCGCGTACAAAGCATGGCATACATGATGGATCCAATTGCTTGAAGCATATGGAACCATACCCATCTTATTCCGCTCATCATGTGTCCGAGGACACCGATTCTTGCTAAGATTAATGCCATGTGACATGGGCAAGAAACCTTTCTTGGAATCATGCATGTTGAACCTTTTCAACACCTTATCAATGTATGTACTTTGGCTTAATCCAATTAGCCTCTTGGATCTATCTCTATAGATCCGAATGCCCAATATGTATCTTGCCTCCCTAAGTCTTTCATGGAAAAACTATTTTTCAATGAAGACTTGACGGATTCTAGCATAGGGACATCATTTCCAATCAACAATATGTCATCCACATATAAGATTAGAAATACAATTGCGCTCCCACGACCTTTTTGTAAACACAGGCCTCTTCTTCATTTTTGATGAAACCAAACCCTTTGATTACTTCATCAAAACGAATATTCCAACTCCGAGATGCTTGCTTCAATCCATAAATGGATTTTCGTAGCTTGCATATCTTTCCGAGCGATTCGGATCGACAAAACCCCGAGGTTGTATCATGTATACATCCTCGCTTAGGTTTCCATTTAGGAAAGCCGTTTTGACATCCATCTGTCATATCTCATAATCGAAATATGCAGCAATCGCTAGGATAATCCGAATAGATTTAAGCATTGCGACGGGCGAGAAGGTTTCATCATAATCAACTCCTTGAATCTGTTTAAAACCTTTTGCCACCAATCGCGCCTTATAGATGTGAACATTTCCATCCATATCGGCCTTTTCTTAAAAACCCATTTACACTCAATGGTTTTGACATCATCAGTGGATCAACCAAGTTCCAAACTTGATTGTCGTACATGGATTCTATTTCGGATTTCATGGCTCCAAGCC
The DNA here is from genome assembly GCA_019925245.2 of Oryza australiensis. Taxonomy (NCBI): domain Eukaryota; kingdom Viridiplantae; phylum Streptophyta; class Magnoliopsida; order Poales; family Poaceae; genus Oryza; species Oryza australiensis. Next base: position 108,543 of record JAIFGZ020000154.1, read on the forward strand.
ACTTGTTGGAATCGGGTCCCACCATCGCTTCCTCATAGGTCTTAGGTTCATCGTTGTCCAACAACAATATATCACGTTGTTCCGCACTGTGTACGTCGGGCGCACGACGTGATCTTTCGGACCTCCGTGGGGGTGTATCTACAACCGGTGGCGCAACATTTTGCTCCTCTGTTGTGGTTCGTGGTTGCTTGAAACGTTTTACGGTGTTTCTTGAACTTCTTCAAGATGCACCCCGCTCCCACTAACCCTTCTTGAAAGAAACTCTTTCTCCAAGAAGACACCATGTCGGGCGACAAACACTTTGCCTTGTTCCCGATTATAAAAGTAATATCCCTTAGTTTCCTTAGGATATCCCACAAAGAAGCACTTGTCGATTTGGGTGTGAGCTTGTCGATTGTAAACGTTTTACATAAGCCTCACATCCCCAAATTTTGAGAAAAGACAAACTAGAGGTTTGCCCTGTCCATATCTCATATGGTGTCTTTTCAACCGACTTAGATGGAACTCTATTTAGTGTGAGCGCAATGTTTCAAGAGCATATCCCCGAAGGATAACGGAAGATCACTTTGGCTCATCATCGACCGCACCATGTCCAACAAGGTACGATTTCTCCGTTTGGACACCTCATTCCATTGTGGAGTTCTGGCGGAGTCAGCGTGGAACAATTCCACAATTTTTCGGATGATTACCAAACTCTTGGCTCAAGTATTCCCCTCCACGATCGATCGTAGAAACTTGATTGTTTTCCCTAAATGATTCGTACTTCATTCGGAATTCTTTGAACTTTTCAAAGGATTCGGACTTATGCCTCATTAAGGATATAACCATATCTACTAAAGTCATTGGTAAAGGTAATGAAGTGCGATAACCTCCTCTCGGCCGTTGAGCTCATTGGTCCACATACATCGGTATGTACGAGTGCCAATAAGTCACTTGCTCTTTCACTATGTCCCGTGAAAGGTGCCTTTGTCATCTTACCAAGTAAACAAGACTCACATGTCTCAAATGATTCAAAATCAAAAGAGTGAAGCAATCCATCCTTATGGAGCTTCTCCATGCGTTTCTTATTTATATGGCCTAAGCGACAATGCCGGATAAACGTGGGGTTTATATCATTAGAGAGTTGTCTTTCGTATTAATGTTATAGATGGGAGACGCTTCAAGATTCAAAACGTATAATCCATTCACCAATGGAGCATGAAAATAGAACATATCTCGAGATATATTGAACAACCATTGTTCATTGATCTAAAATCATATCCTTCCGCTTGCAAACATGAAGCGGAAATAACGTTTTGACATAGTGTTGGAACACAATAACAATTATTCAATTCAAAAACTAATCCCGAAGGTAGATGAAGTGGTACTCGTGCCGACAAGAACCGTAGCAACGCTTGCTCCATTGCCGACGCGCAGTTCACCTCGCCCCTTCTCAATCCTCTACTTCTTCTCATTCCCCGCAACGACTTGCAAATATGAGCTACGATCCGGTATCAAATACCCAAGAGTCGAGTAGGTGAAGTAGCAAGATTAATGTCTATAACATTAATACCGAGCGTAAGTCGTACTTTGCTTCTTTTTGAGATCCTCCATGTACTTCTTGCAGTTCCTCTTCCAATGGCTGTCTCCTTGCAATAGAAGAAAATGGCATCGTCTTGCGACCCCTTCTTGCCCTTCTTTGCATTAGAGGCACTCGCGATCTCATCGGGAGTTAACTTCCTCTTGGTGCAAAGTTTCTTGACAGTGGTTTGCGCTTTGCCTTCGCATCATCATCACATGATGACCGTTTTTCTGGATACTCTCCTCATGTCTTTAGCATCCCATGCAATTCAGCCAAGGTTCTATCCATATTGTTCATGTGATAGTTTAATATGAATGGCTCGAAGCTCGGAGGAGCGGCGGAGAATCACATCGTAGCCAACTCTTGGCTAAGGGAAAACCTAGTTTTCCGGACTCTCGATATAGCCAATCATCTTTATCACTTGCGGACGACGGGATTCCCTCAACAAGCTCGCACGCAAACAAGGACTTTGAGGTGTTGAACCTCTCGGCCCGAGCTTGGTTCTCAAACATGCCACGCAGTCCCGAATAATAGTGTGAGCATCGCTGCTCTCATATTGCTTCGAAGCTCGGGGGACATTGTAGCAAGCATGAGACCTTATATCTAGGGCATCATTAGTGTGCTTCTCATAAGCCCTCCGTGCGTTGCGGTGGCGTTATTAGGCAAATCCTCCGGATAAGGTACTTCAAGAACGTACTCCTTACGCTCTTGCTTGAGAACAATTCTCAAGTTGCGATACCAATCCATAAAGTTTGTTCCATTTAATTTTTCCTTTTCGAGAATAGATCGTAAATTAAAAGTTGGGTGTAGTATTAGCCGCCATTTATTCTACAACAGAAAAAGCAAAGTTTAGCACAATGTTTATGCTATGTCTATTGTTAAACAATTTAACATAAGACTCCCATTACGTATTTTCCACCTTCCCTTTAGGTTACGTATTGGGTCAAGATCCACATGTTAATTAATTTTCTAGTGAGCTTTGGCATCTTGCTAGAAAATTAGTAACATCGGTAAGCAACACCTTGCTAATCACATCTCTATGTGACTCTTGTTGTTGGTGTGGCATCTCCATGCCCCGGCGCCAACCTATGCCCCAAGGCCCAAAACTGTTTTGATAGCCTTGTTAAGTAAACCAAATGCTCCTGCATGTATATGTTTGACATATACCCCTCGTGTCATGATAGAGAATGGCACTTTGCTTTTGCAGACCCACCATTGACGAGCATAACGGTGACGGGTGCAACATTTGGAAGGGCATCATTACTACTTAATTTTGCGAGGGATGCTATCCTATCAAACAAACATATCACATATGAAAGCAAGTAGAATAGCATGAAATAGTATGGCCCCCTTCACATGGTGATCTCTATCTCCATGCCGGTGTAGAGGATCTCCATCTTCGTCACCGTTCTTCCGAGTGCCGAATGCTTGATATCTTCAAACTAAGCTACTACTATAGAAGCTCTAATTGAAGATTACATCGACTCGCAGGTCGTGAAAGAATATTACAAGCATTGCACGTATGAAAGAATATTACGGGGATTGCACATATGAAAGAATATTACATGCATCACATGCATCTCATACATCTCATACATACAATAGGGCCATACCATCTCAAAGCATTCTCTGCAAAAACAAGTTAGGCGTAGAAACATTTTCTACTTATCGCAGAGCTACGGCATCGAGACGACCTACAAGGGGGTACGCACACGGCGGTCCCGCTAGCTCGATACCACCGAAGGGTTACGCGGAGGCTACGCTAGCCGAAAACAAAAACTTTTAACCGCGCAAACCAGGAACACTTGCAAGTAAGGGCCGATAGATCGTTACCGATTGGAGTGTGCCGAAAACACCAATCGGGCTATCCGATCCGGAACGTGTAGCCGATTCCTGAGAGCCGATTCGCCAATCAGCCGATTCGAGTCGTCGGCCCGTTCTCACGCCTCGCTCCGATGCGCCCGACCGCAGCCGATTCCACCACGCCGATCGCTCCGATTGCGGCCGATCGAAGCCGATCAACGGCGCGCAACGTAGCAGCGCCTCTACGGTATCCACTCATCCGGGGACGTAACGCCGTACACCCGTGTGCTAGCACGCAATGCAAGGCTAGGGTTTGGCTCGAAAGTGGGGAGGGTTTCCGTGGAGATTGATCTCGGCGACTTCGTTGCACGCGATGCAATTGACGTATCTTAGCTCTCCACCCCTCCCTCCTTTATATAGAGTTGGCCGACCGGGACTAGTGGCCGATTAGGACTCTATTTTGAATCGGATCTCATCCGTATCTCATAGAGTTGGCCGCCCACACGTCGTAAGCCCATAGGACTCTATCCGATCGGATCCCTATCCAATCGAGCCGTATCCGAGTCCAACTCGAATATCTATTCTATCCCCTTAAGCGTGCGACCACAGTAGGTTCAGGTATACTCGGTTTCGGCTATAGTCTAACTTAGCCGACCGTCGGCTCGAGTCCAACTCGGCCGAGCACACAGCGGCGCCTAGCAGCACATATTGACACCATAGTATACAAGAATATAATATCGGCTCGAACCTGTAATGTGTACACAAATCCCTTTGCCTCACGATACCGGTTAAGCTATAGGCAAGATGTGTGCCATCCCTTCAATAGCTTAACCATTCACTCGAACCGTATTGGATTATCCGTCCGTTGATTGACTCCTCAATCAACTTAGCATGGCCATGCATTTCCATAATCCATTACCTCGAGGGGCCAGAGATATCTCTCCAAAGGAGGGGCAAATTCCATCTTGATCACTCATATCCCACTCCATGTTTCATAGCAAACCCGAAAACTACTTTTATAACTACCCCGATTACGGAATAGCGTTTGGTAGTCCCAAAGTAAGCTACTACACATGTTAGAATCCATGGTGATCTCGGGTCTAAGGACTTTGTACCAACACTACCCGAGACCAACTAATGGCACATTAATTCCTGTAGTGTCTCATGGTGGGTCTATCCAACAATGTGTTCTCTAACACATATGTCCATGTTTATTGATTTGGTATCTCCATACCCATGATCTATGAGACATGATCATCAATCAATAAACATGCTGATCTTAGAATCATATTTGTTCCAACAATATGACATATGATCAGGGATCGTTTAGAAATAGATTCATACATATCGAGTCTCATAAATAAGTCACGTACTTATTGATCAATACAAGATGTCTATTTCATGGAACTGAATAACACTTTATTCATAAATACATAAACATTGACGTGATATCCAACATCTCCATGTTGCCTCTAGGGCATATCACTAACAAAGCCGACCAAACGTTCACGTGGGGGGCAGAGCAGTAGAAGGCGTTAGACAACATAAAAGATTATCTAGGCTCCCCTCCAGTTTTAATGCCTCCACAAAAAGGAATACCGTTCAAGCTGTACCTATCAGCCGATGACAAATCAATCGGCTCCGTCCTAATCCAGGAGGTCGATGGCAAAGAAAAAGCCATCTTCTATCTTAGCTGACAATTGCTAGACGCGGAAACGAAGTATTCACCTGTGGAGAAGTTATGCCTATGCCTCTATTTTTCATGTACAAAGTTAAGGCACTATCTGCTGTCCAACGAGTGCACAGTAATCTGCAAAGCCAATGTAGTTAAGTATATGCTATCGGCTCCAGTGCTCAAAGGAAGAATTGGGAAGTGGATTTTCGCACTAACAGAATTCGATCCGAGGTATCAGGCACCAAGAGCAGTCAAAGGGTAAGCCGTAGAAGATTTCCTTGTGGAGCACATAAACGATTCAATCGGCTCGGTGGAAATTATGCCTTGGACTCGACGTTCGACGGCTCGGTTTGCACCAACGGCCGTGGCATCGGCTGGTCATTATTTTGCCCAGGGGGGCAAGCTTCGAGTTTGGTTTTGCCATCAACCCCCACGCTACAAACAACCAAGCCGAATACGAAGCCGTCCTTAAAGGATTGCACCTGCTCAAAGAAGTTGAAGCCGACGCCATCGAAATAATGGGAGATTCATTGTTGGTCATCAGCCAATTATCACGAGAATATGAATGCAAAAACGACGCGCTGATGGTCTATTATCGGCAATGCCGAGAATTAATGCACGGTTTTCGGCTAGTTACTTTGAAACATATCCCCAAAGAGCAGAACACAGAGGCCAATGACTTGGCTCAGGGGGCATCGGGCTATCGGCCGATGCTGAAAGAAGTCGACATAGACGTTGCCGCCATTACAGCCGATGATTGGAGGTTTGAAGTTTACAACTATCTTAAAAACCCTTCTCAATCGGCCACAAGGAAGTTACGATACAAGGCATTACGATATGTGTTGCTCGATGAAGATCTGTACTATCGGACGATTGACGGCGTGCTACTCAAGTGTTTGGGAGCCGATCAGGCTACAGTGGCCATCGGAGAAGTACATGAAGGAATCTGTGGCACACATCAATCGGCTCACAAAATGAAGTGGCTGCTTCGCGGAGCAGGGTATTTCTGGCCGACGATGCTGGAAGATTGTTTCAAGTATTACAAGGGGTGCCAGGATTGCCAGAAGTTTGGTGCTATACAACGAGCACCAGCATCGGCTATGAACCCATTTATTAAGCCATGGCCGTTTAGAGGATGGGGCATTGATATGATCGACCAGATCAATCCACCATCAAACAAAGGACATAAGTTTATCCTGGTGGCAACGGATTACTTCACAAAGTGGGTGGAGCGATTCCCCTCAGAAAAGTGGATTATACGGACACAATCGAGTTTGTCAAAAAACACATCATCTACCGATTTGGCGTTCCACAAACGATAACAACAGACCAGGGATCTATCTTCGTATCAGACGAATTCGTTCAGTTTGCCGATGGCATAGGGATCAAGCTGCTTAATTCTTTGCCGTACTACGCACAAGCCAACGGGCAAGCCGAGGCCTCAAACAAAAGTTTGATCAAGCTGATTAAGAGAAAGATCTCTAAGTACCCTAAACAGTGGCACAGCCGATTAGCTGAATCACTATGGGCATATCGGATGGCATGCCACGGGTCAATTCAAGTCCCTCCGTACAAGCTAGTCTACGGACATGAAGCAGTACTGTCTTGGGAAAGTGTCATCGGCTCAAGACACATTCAGCTACAGGATCAACTCACAACCGACGATTATTATCACCTGATGGTGGACGAATCGAAAGATTTAGTTTTATCTAGGATGAGGGCCCTGGAAAAAGTCATAAAGGATAAAGAACGAGTAGCCAGATATTATAATAAAAAGGTGGTGCCTAAATCTTTTGAGGAAGGCGAACTCGTTTGGAAATTGATACTGCCGATCGGATCTAGGGACAACAAGTTCGCCAAGTGGTCACCAAATTGGGAAGGGCCTTACATGCTAAAAGGACTGGACGGAGAAGTATTTGGAAGGGCTCTGAATGGAAAATACCTAAAGAAATATTACCCAAGCGTATGGATCAACTCGTGATTCGGCTATGGTTATTTCAGCCGATTTACGACAACCGATGTCTTACATTAACAAGGCATCGCCTTTAGGAATTTTTATGCAACGTTTTTTGCTCAGTTTTTTACGATCGGCTCATGATTGGCCGATAGGGACGGCAAGGATGCGCGAAAGGCTTGAACTCACAATTTTGTCGACACTGAAGCTATCAACAAAACTTGGGGGGCATATACGCACACGAGCCGATTGCAAAATCGGGCCGATTGCAAATATCTGAAGAAATATTACCCCAGTATTTGGGTCGATTCTTGAATCAGTGTGACGGTCGCCGATTTTTATTCATAATCGGCATGAAGCCGATCTCGATTACATGTCTCCTAGATAGTCTCTGATGGCCGCCAGGGCCCGATCGACGGCTGCTGGATATTCTCTCTCTAAAGCATCCAAGATCAAATACTCTAGCCAAGTGACTCTTACATCGGTGGTTTTGATTAACAGTTCATTGGCAAGTTGTGTTCGCCTTGCTACCAACCTGTCATCACGTATGAGTGTTGCAGACGCCGAACGAATAGCTACCGAAACACTACTGATATTTATTGGAGGTCTGGTCGCCGGATGACGAGCAACTTGTTCCCTAAAGCACTGCAAGTTGGTTCTCACTTGTTGGTCTTGGCTAACCGTCAGTTCATACGGGGTGTTCATGATCTCTAGAATCACTCGTAGGGGATGGGGCGGCTGCGAGAAGATTAACTCGTGAGTACTTAAGAAAAGAAATGGTGAGGACGGATGGGTTGGAAAATCACCTGGTTCACCGATGAGCTTGAGGATGCCATGAGAAGTCTTGCTGAAAGCTTGGAAACCTGGAATTTGTACACCTGGAGAGTGAGAGAATTTCTTCTTCGGCTGTGATGTGTTCGGGAAGGCCTGAAGGGGTCCATTTATAGAAAGAAAAGATGCGGATTCGGATGTGAAAGATCGTTGCGGATATAAAAGTCGAAGAGGTCATCATTAAAAGCATTGGGAATCGTTGAATGGTTGGTGACTACTCAAGACCGGATACCTATTGTTCAGGACTCACGGGTTTTTGAAATACATGTTCAGATGAATCAGACGGTGGAGGCCATCGGAGTGCTCGGGGGATGGGTCTGGTCTGAAGAGCGCGACAAAGTTTGACGGGCGCCGATGGGATCACCGAAAAGGAGAGAGAAGGCGAGAAGCTTGTGTGCAAAGGAGGCTGAGTGCGCTTTGAAGGCGTAGGCGTCTCGGCCGAGGAGAGTGGATATTTAAAGGGCACTTGGGGAGAAGCCGAAGCGGTCTAGGTCAAGAGAAGAACGAGAGATTTGAACAGGCAAGCAAATCCATAACATTTCGTATCACAGATTTGGGGGGCATGTGTGAACATTGAAATTTGGTAATCGAATCCCTAAGTCTGCGAAGGCGAAGCGAATCGGATCGGTGGAGACGGGGTCGCATCGGCCGAGGAGTAATCGGGAGAAGCCAATCGGCTAAGGTTGGATCGGACGGGGGCAACCGATAACCGATTCCAGGTCCGAAAGAGATGAAACCATTTCTGATGCAGCGTTTGAAGATAAATAGAAGATTTGGTTGTTAATTGCGTGTTAAACGATATTGCCACCTATGGATAGAGTCCTGTAACGGCAATTATATCTGTAATTTAGGGGTTTGTCTAAACTGTTAGTTGTAACACAGCATGGGTCCGGCTCGGGATAATGTTGTGTTTTAAATGGTAGTTTAGATAGAGTACAGGGTTTGTACAGATAATTGTATCTTGGGTATAAATAGGACCCGAGACCCCCTGTAATCAAAAAATCAATCACAATCAATCAACCCGTCGGCGCATCGCCAACCTTTTTCTTCAGACGAGCACTTTGTTTGGCTACGGGCTGCATCGTTTCGACCCCCAGATCTAGGTAAATGCTTGTCATTAGTGATATGATCTACTGTTTCTAGTGCTTCCATCGTAATGACACATTAGATTCAGGAGTTTGTACTACGCTATTTATCAAATAGCGCATATAAATTAGACTAATGTTTAGATCTATCCTGCTATTGGCTAGTTCTAGCAAGAACTTCGCCAATAGGGCTAGATCTAAAGGTTGGCTGGTTTATGTGCGGTATCCACCGTCTCGAGAGATATAAATCGGCTACAACAGATCAAGTTTTTCTTTTTATACTTAATGTTGCATCGGATTCGAACTATTAAGTCATTTTTAGAACTATCAATGATCTGTTCGGCTTAGATTTATATTGTTTAGAGACAACGACAGGGTTTCAGCCGGTCTTATCTACCCTGATATATTTCTTTTAATATATTTATTATTAGATTTATATTAGGACTGCCTCTTATGTTAAGATTGCATTCTTGTTGGACGTCGCGCCGAAATCGGCCTATCATCGACACCGATGGCCGATTTCTAGGCTATGCATGTTTCAAGAATGATATCTTTTTATAAGATTCATCGGAGTACTATTCGATTCATTGTTAGCTTTCCAGTATCGGCTATGTTATCGATTCATATATTTATTATTCTTTACTGTATTTGGGTTAAGCGGCTGATGCTGTCTCGGTATAGCCGATCCATTCCGGTCACTTGGCTTAAATATAGTTTAGAATAGCATATATATGTTTATGGGTTCCCTTAGCCAATCCAGTGGAGATCTAACCTAACACTTAACGCATATTCCCTTGTTTTTCTTGTTGATTAACAGATCAAATCAGCGGCATGCCTCACTAAAGACACAAATGAGAAGGACTCTGACCGGAGTTAAGCAGATCTCCGAGGCGGCGCGTGAGAGAAATTTCTCATCAACAGGCATCAAGTAGACCGGATGTTCCGGGCCCAACAGGCCGGAACCTCCAGGATGCTGGACATGAAGGTGTGCCTCCGGCACAAGTGGATGGGCTCGACGCCGAGGGCACTCCAGAGCTACCTGATCAGGCTGTAGTCCCTTCGGTGCACCATCCAAGGATACACCATACCATTCAATGAGATCACCCCGTCGATAATATTCTTGGAGACATTCAAAAGGGGGTAACCACTCGATCTCTGTTGCAAGTTTTTGTGAGAATTACTCGTTTGTCTCTTCTTTGGAACCAGTTAAGGTGGAGGATGCGCTTGGTGATCCGGATTGGGTGATGGCCATACAAGAAGAGTTGAACAACTTCACTTGCAATCAAGTGTGGTCATTGGTGTAGAGACCTAATCAAAATGTGATCGGCACCAAGTGGATCTTCCGCAACAAACAAGATGAGAATAAAGTAGTTATTCGCAACAAAGCCCCGTTAGTGGCACAAGGGTTTACTCAAGTTGAGGGCCTCGACTTTGGTGAAACCTTTGCGCCGGTTGCTCGTCTTGAGTCCATTCACATTCTTTTAGCCTATGCCGCTAACCATGATTTCAGATTGTATCAAATGGATGTCAAGAGTGCTTTCTTGAATGGACCGATCTCCGAATTGGTGTTTGTTGAGCAACCACCCTGCTTTGAAGATCCCAAATATCCAAATCATGTGTTCAAGCTTCACAAGGCACTCTACGGGCTCAAGCAATCCCCTAGAGCATGGTATGAATGCCTTCGGGATTTTCTTCTCAAAAATGGCTTTGAGATAGGCAAAGTCGACACTACTCTCTTCACTAAGAATTTCAAAAATGATTTGTTTGTATGCCAAATTTATGTCGACAACATAATATTTGGCTCAACTAATGTTTCATTTAGTGAGGAGTTTAGTAGGATAATGACCAAGACATTCGAGATTTCAATGATGGGTGAGCTCACATTCTTCCTCGGGCTTCAAGTCAAGCAACTCAAGGAAGGGACCTTCATCTCCCAAACAAAGTATTTGAAAGATGTACTGAAGAGGTTTGGGATGGAGGATGCAAAGTCCATTAAGACGCCAATGCCTACCAATGGTCATTTGGATCTCAACGAAAATGGCAAAAGTGTGGATCAAAAGGTATATCGCTCCATGATTGGATCCTTGTTTTATCTTTGTGCATCTAGGCCCGATATCATGCTTAGTGTGTGCATGCGTGCTCGCTTTCAAGCTGCACCCAGAGAATGTCATTTGATTGCCGTTAAGAGAATCCGTCGATATTTGGTGCACACTCCTAACCTTGGCTTGTGGTATCCTAAGGGTTGTGCCTTTGAGCTTATTGGCTATTCCGATTTGGATTATGCCGGATGTAAGGTTTAATGTTAGAGCACTACCATCACGTGCCAATTCCTTGGACGATCACTTGTTTCTTGGTCCTCCAAGAAGCAAAACTCCATTGCCCTATCCATCGCCGAAGCCGAATATATAGCCGTCGGATCTTGTTGTGCTCAACTCCTTTGGATGAAACAAACCCTACAAGACTTTGGCTACAATTTTTCCAAGATTCCTTTCCTATGTGACAATGAGAGCACCATAAAACTAGCCAACAATCCCGTCCAACACTCAAGAACCAAGAATATAGATATTCGCCACCATTTCTTGAGAGACCATGAGGCAAAGGGTGACATTGTCATATCCCATGTGAGAACCGAGAATCAACTAGCCGACATTTTCACCAAGCCCTTGGATGAGAAGAGGTTTTGTGAGCTTAGGAGTGAGCTCAATATCTTAGATTCTTGCAACATTTGTTGAGGATTTGTTGGCTAATCAATAGTCAAGCATGAATCAAATTGAGTGTAAATTAAAATTGAACCTTTGTATCTTAAGATCGCTTCTTGGGTAGAAACTAGTTTTGATATGAAAGTAAGGTTCAAACATTTCAATGCCCAAAAACCATTTCCAAAATGTTTGTGAAAATTGTTGTGTGCTTGTGTTGATTGTGAAAACTTGGTTTTTGTTCCTTTTGTGATGCATTGTGACCATTGTTATGTACTCGATTGCTTGTGTGCGGTGACGTGCATCACATTTGTTTACATGTCCATCCATCTCTAGATTCTTCCTTTCAGCTTCTTGTCGGAAGTCACCCCAGTCAGGAACTTCCGATAATTCCTCTCTGTCTAAAATTTGAGCCGACCAGAAGTTCCAGTGATGTCCGACCGGATGTTCCGGTAGTCGGGGTGTTCAAATCCCAGGGGTGGCCGATGGAGAACCCTAACTCCCCATCTCTCTCCACCGTTGCCATCCCTCTCCTCTCTCACCCCTCTCCCGGCCATTTGTTGATTCCACCGTGAAATCTCTTCACTCTTGATCGTTTTTTGGTTACTTTTGGTCGAGGATTGTCGTCCCGTGCTTGTTTTTGACTTCCGTTCGCCCGAGGTACTTCGTTCGATCCCTCTTCCTAGTTTCACCTTCTTTTGCCTCGATCTCTCAATTCTTGGACCTAGGGAGAATTCCTTTTGGTTAAAAATCAAATTAGTACCTTGTAGGTGGTTGATCTGTGCATTTTGAGGCAATGCGCTTGATTTTTGGTTGGGGGTCACGCGGCTGCCAGGCACACAGGAAGTTCCGGTGTTCTTGGACCAAAAGTTCCGGTCCTTGTGCAGTCTGCCGCAACCTTTCTCTCCTTCACTCCGTTTTGTCACCGCATCTCCCTTTCTTTGCTTGTTCCGTATTGCAGTGATTCCATGGCTTGTGAAAAGCGTCAGAAGGCTCGCCAGGACATCTCGGGGGATGACGATGACAATAGTCCCCCCGTTCGAGGCCCTTGAGGTCGTCTCGGCAATGAAAAGGTGGTCTTTGAGGACAGGTGTAAGGATCGGTCTCCTCCCAGGCCGTCCCGTGCTACTCGGAACCGGCTCTTGACCATTCGAGATGCCGGAACCGAAGTAGCACGAGGTTCTCAAGCTGATGATCCTCCATCTCGTCCTGCTCAGCGTTTCACTGTCACCCGTCCTCAGCTAGACGAGCCAGGTTCCTTGGGTAATCCCATCCCTCTGTACCTGTCTCAGGGTTATGAGGTTGATCCCGCTCACCACACTAGGCATCAGAGGATTAATTATCTCAAGCAGATAGCCCAATGTGGTCACGATCGCCTGGTGGATATTGACACCGTCCCTCAGGAGTCCCTGGATCCCCAGTTCAGGACTTTCTTCTAGCTCGATTGGTACAACTCTGTCTTTCTCTCCCGGACCAATCGGGTTGTGGAGATGAAGTGGCTAGACTGGGGCTATCTTTAGTCGAAGAACAATGCATACTTCAATGATTTGATGCAAGTATGCGAAGCCAAGAACCTCAAGGATGTCCTCTGCCTCGACTACTCTGGAACACTGAGGTTATAGGGCAGTTCTATGCCACTGTGTTCTTCGGCTCCACCAAGAACGTGGTTCCGTTATTGAAGTGGAGGACAGAGGGTCGCCCTTACAAAGTGTCTCTGCCTCAGTTCGCGGAGATTTGGGGTTTGATCCGGTTGATCTGAACCGCCCCAACATCCACACTGAGTATTCCATCCCCATGATGTGCACCATGTTTCTCTACGCACCAGATGCTCCTCATGACTGTCTCGGGACCACAAAGGGGCTTCTACCTCAGTACAAGCTTCTCTACTCCATCTTTAGGTCTGGTTATTCCCAATTTCCTTTCCTTTCCTGTTTTTGGCTCCCTGTGTCAAGTTTCTGTGTTTAACTCCATCTTCAGGTGGACCCTGCTGCCAAAGGCCGGGGATGCGACGACACTTCCTGCGCGTCATGCGCATCTCCTCGTGGAACTGGTTAGAATAGATGGGTGGATTGGGTACAGATGTACACATCTAATCAGAGTACAACTATTTGAACAGTTGTGCCCGTGGTTATGGGCGGTCGACCAGATTCACCGTGATTAGTCCCACTATTAATAAATTGACCTAATGGAACAGGTTAGAATAGATGAGTGGATTGGGCCTGTCTCAACGTGGTTAGCGTTGGATAGAGATGATTAATTTTGCTTAATTAATCACAACCTTTTTACTGTTTTCAACTCCGTTCTGCAAAATACTTGCTTTTGCAAATTAACCCCTAGCCTCCCCTTGGAAACACTTGCATCATACCTCCTCTTGGTATGACTTGCTGAGTACAGTGGGTAGTACTCAGTCTTGCTTCCTTTTCCCCCACCTCAGAGCTAGAGGATGGAGCAGAAGAAGGATTCGAGGATGAGTAGGTTTGTCGCTACCGTTGAGGATGCCTATGGAGTGGAGTTGCCATGCTATGAGCGCCAAGATGTAGTTTAGCTTGTTTTCTTTTCCGCTGCATTATGTAAGACTTTTATTATGTTTCTAAGATATGGATTCTGTATATACATGTCGAAACTTGGTTTCGGCAATATATTTTATGGGGTCGCGACCAAGATCGCCAAGCACAATGGGTTAGAAGGAGAAGAAGATTTAGACAGTTCGGCCCTCTCGTGAGGTAATACCCTACTCCTGTTTCGGTGGATTCGATCCGCCGAGTGTCTTTATTGATCTCGTGATCTAAGAATGAAGGCTAAAAGCTAACCTCCTATTGGAATTTCTGATCTAGAATCTGAATATCCCTCAAGGGACGCCCCTTACCCCCCTTATATAGTCTTGGGAGGAAGGGTTTACAAGTCGGAAACCCTATCTTACTCTAAGTCGGTTTCCTCAATCTTACCAAACCGTGACTATAGGCCGATTGCCTTATCTCTATCGGCAACCGTAATACCCAAGTCAAGTTCGGCTTACGAGATATAGCGTGCGCAATCTATCCCTACCTCCAGTCGGATAAGCTTGCCATGTAGATACCCGATTGCCACAATCTCCACAGTAGCCCCGAGTCCTTTTCGGTCGACGAGACAACTCAGCTTCAAACCAAAGCAGCACTCAACCAAAAAATCTCTTTGACCGAGTGCTTTGAATGATCTGGGACTTTTTGCAGCTTATAAGATGAAGACCCGAGCCCAATACGACGTCTTACTTGGGCGGATCAAGTCCAGCGACGAGATACGGGAAGAGGTCGCCAACGCCGCCACGCCGATCTTGGCATCCTTGTTTGATCAAGGAGTTGGGGCCAGCTCGCTGGAGCCAATTGAGATCTTCGACAAGCTTCGGCTGGCTCCCGAACAGTACCTGAAGAACATCACCGAAGCGGCCAACATGGGGGCTGGTCTGGCTCTTGCACAGACCAAGTCCCTCTACCCCCGAGTGGACATCCATTCAGTCGGGGAGGGCTTCGCTGAGGGAACAACAGACGAGCAGGCCTTAGATATGCTAAGCGAGGCGCAAGAGGCGGCGAAGAAGATATCTTTGGATGTAGTGAACAATTTCAAGCTCTGATCTGTATTCTGACTTTGCTTTGTAGATATTATGTAATTGTAACATTCAGACGTGCTACTTTGTGACTATTTTTAGTTTATTTATGTCAATGCCTTGATTCGAGCTTTTGCGTGAAATTTCTTAAGTAGTTTTCGTCGCGTGTCATCAAGCCTAGGCTCGATTAGGTCATCGGAAACTCTCGGTCCTTAGACACCGAGCTCGAGTCGAAGGACATTAAACAATGATAAACCAAATTGTGCACAAAAATTTGATGAGGAAAATTTGAGCTTTATTGACATGTGTATCAGCCCCATCGCTAGCTCAAGAAGTCATCTTGCTTGAGGTTGGCAAATCAAGGAAAACATGAGGTCTTAGCCAAATTAGGCATAAAATCGTCGAAGGTGCTCGATGTTCCAGAGTTCTCCACCATGGACCCGTCTTCGCGCTTTAGCCGTAAGCATCGAGCCGAGTTACTTCGGCGATTATGTACGGTCCTTCCCATAAGGGAGATAGCTTGTGTCCGTCTTTGGTGGTCCTGGATCTTGCGTAGGACCAGTCGCCGACGATGAAAGCTCGTGCTCGCACGTTGCGACCGTGGTATCTTCGAGCCCTTGAAGGTATTTGGCCGATGGATGAGGGCGCCTCGCGGGCCTCTTCCAATCGGGTGAGGTCATCCACTCGGTCGATGTCGTAGCGTTCATCGTTGAAGCTGCGGACCCGGAGGGACTCATACTCCATCTCGTTTGGCAACATGGCTTCGCGCCATAGACCAAAAAGAAAGGAGTTTGGCCGGTGGCCCGACCGGGTGTGGTTCGCAGTGACCATAGGACCGAGGGAAGTTCTTGGACCCACTTGCCGGCGTAAGGGCTTAGCCGGTCGAAAACGCGAGCCTTGATGCCTTGAAGGACCATGCCGTTTGCTCGCTCGACCTGCCCGTTGCTTTTAGGGTGGGCTACTGATGCGTAGCAGATCTTGATCCCGAAGTCTTCACGAAATCCTTGAAGATGCCTCCCGTGAATTGAGTCCCGTTATCGTTATGATTCTCGTTTGGGACGCCGAAGCGGTGCACGATGTTGAGGAAAAGTCTCGTGCTTTGTCGCAGTGATTGTGGCGACCGGTTTGGCTTCAATCCACTTGGAGAACTTGTCGATTGCGACGAAGAGGTGTGTGAAACCTCCCGGAGCTTTCTTGAAAGGGCCAACCATGTCCAGCCCCATACCGCGAACGGCCGGGAAAGTGGGATTGTTTGAAGCTCTTGGGCCGGACATGGCTTTGTCGGGCGAAAATGGCAGCCTTCGCAGGTTCTTACGACTTTATCCGCGTCGGAGACCGCGGTGAGCCGAAGAATCCTTGCCCGTAAGCTTTGCCGACTAGAGTGCGTGCCGCCGCGTGGCTTCCGCATATGCCCGAGTGGATATCTTGGAGTAATTGTTTCCCTTCTTCGGGTGTGATGCACCTCATTAGAATTCCGGAGGGGCTTCTCTTGTATAGATCGGAGTCGACCATGACGTACGCTTGGCAACGACGCCGGAGGCGTTCGCTTCATCCCGGTCATCCGGCAGCTCTTGCCGGTCAAGAATTTGATAAGCGGCGTCCTCCGGTCGGTATCGATCATGGTGACTTCGTTCGTGGTTTGCTCGTTGGGAGCTGTCTTTGCCATGACGGTTGGCTCGTAAAGATGTTCGACAAAGACATCTCGTTGGAGCAGCTTCGCGCTTAGATCCGAACTGCGCTAGCTCATGGCAGCTTCGTTGTTATGTCTCGGGACATGTGAGAGTTCTAGCCCATCAAACTTGTCCTCAAGCTTGCGGACCTCTTGTCGTAGGCCTCCATAGTGTCGTTTAAGCGGGACCAGTCTTTCATCACTTGATTGACGACGCCGGTGAGTCGCCTTTCACAATAAGCCGACGAATCCGAGTGAGGCTGCGAGGCGCATCCATGTAAAAGAGCTTCGTATTCGGCGACGTTGTGTGATGCGGAGAAGTGGAGGTGAAGGGCATATCTTAGCCTTTCCCCGGTGGGAGATCAGCACAACTCCCGCTCCCAAGCCGGTGATCCTCTTGGATCCGTCGAAGTGCATGGTCCAGTGTTGGAGGTCTTCCCGAGGCACGTGTTCTTGCTGCTCGAGTCCACTCGGCCAGAAGTCCGCTAAGGCTTGTGACTTAATGGACGTCCTGGGCTTGAAAGTTAAATCCGCGGCATCGGTTCCGTGGCCCACTTGGCGATACGCCCGGTTGCCTCGCGGTTGTGGATGACGTCGCCGAGTGGAAAAGAGGTGATGAAGTGACCGAGTGACCGAAAGTAGTGTGCCAATTTCCTCGCGGTTATTAGAACACCATAAAGCAATTTTTGTACCTGGGGTATCGGGTTT
Source organism: Oryza australiensis (assembly GCA_019925245.2). Lineage (NCBI taxonomy): Eukaryota > Viridiplantae > Streptophyta > Magnoliopsida > Poales > Poaceae > Oryza > Oryza australiensis. The sequence continues at coordinate 126,105 of JAIFGZ020000154.1, forward strand.
TGGCTCCCGCCAATACTTCGCCGACAAAGTAAATTGGCCTTTGAATCTTCTGGGCCCGTCCTTCTTCTTCTCGTTCAACCACAAGGACCGTACTAACCACTTGGTGAGTGGCTGAAACGTACAGCAAGAGGGGTTCCCGGGTTGAGGCGAAGCCGGGACGGGTGGCGTGGTAAGGAATTCTTTGAAATCTTCAAAGGCCTTGTCGGCTTCGTGGTCCACCGGAAATCGTCTCGTCTTCTTTAGCGTTTGAAGAAGGGCATGCCTCGTTCGCCGAGTCGGGATATGAAACGGCTTAGCGCCGCCATGCAGCAAGTGAGCTTTTGGACGTCCTTCCGGTTACTCGGGGTTTCATGTTTAAGATTGCGTTGATCTTCTCCGGATTTGCCTCAATGCCGCGATGTGACACCATAAAGCCAAGCAGCTTGCCTGATGGGACGCCGAAGGTGCACTTCTCTGGGTTCAACTTCATTCTGAAGGCCCGGATGTTTGCGAAGGTTTCTTCTAAGTCGGCGATCAGGTCTTCTTTCTGCTTGGACTTGATGACAACATCGTCGACGTAAGCTTCAACGTTCTTGCCGATCTGCGTCTGGAAACATCTTTGGATCATGCGTTGGTATGTAGCTCCGGCGTTCTTGAGGCCGAAAGGCATGGTGATGTAGCAGTAGGCCCCGAACGGCGTGATGAAAGATGTCTTCAAGCAGTCGGATTCTTTCAAACTGATCTGGTGATAGCCCGAGTAACAATCCAAGAAACTTAGGAGTTCGCACCGGCTGTGGAGTCGACGACTTGGTCGATGCGAGGCAGCCCGAATGGATCTTTGGGGCAGAGCTTTATTGAGGTCGGTGTAATCGACACACATGCGCCATTGCCCCGTTTTCTTGCGGACCGGGCGGGTTGGCTAACCGGTCGGGATGAAGGACTTCCTTAATGAAGCCGGCAGCCAAGAGCTTTGCAAGTTCTTCTTTGATCGCGTCTTTTCGATCCTGTGCGAACCTGCGTAATCGTTGTTTTATTGGTTTGGCGTCATCTTTGACGTTCAAAGAGTGCTCGATCACCTCCCTAGGAATTCCGGCATATCGATGGTTTCCAAGCAAAAACATCTTTATTATTTTGGAGGAAGGTGACGAGCGCGCTTTCCTATTTAGGATCTAGGTCGGCGCGATTACGCAGTTTGGAGGGATCGGACGAATCAAGGGAGATCTTCTTGGTCTTGGCGTCGCGGATCCCGATTTGGCTATCTTCTTCGCGGGGACTTCGCCTCTGCCGAAGTTGATGCAGCCAATCGGACTTCTTGTTGGCCACGTAATCTCTCGCGAGATTGGGCCATGTCGCAGCTCTCCTTGTCGCAGTGAAGGCTTGCTTCACGTCGCTGCGAAGAGTGATGACGCCGTTGGGACCCGGCATCTTCATGCGAGAGGTAAGTGTAGTGAGGGATCGCCATGAACTTGGCAAGCGCAGCCTTCCGATGATGGCATGATATGTTGCCAAGTCGGCCACCTCGAAGGTGACGTTCTCCGTTCGGAAGTTCTCTCGGGCCCGAAGGTGACTCGGGAGGAGATATGCCCGAGTGGTGTTGAAGACAGCCACCGGATAACTCCGTGGAAGGAGGCTGAGCTTGCTTTTAGTTCGGCCCTCGGGATCTCGCATTTCATCCATGGTCTTGGCGAACGGGATGTTGAGGCGGCGCCCCCATCAATGAGGACGCGCTTAAGCTCGATGTTGCGGACCACGGGGTCTAGGACGAGTGGATATCGTCCGGGTGGACCACTCGGTCGGGATGATCCGAGCGGTCAAAGGTGATGGCCACCTCCGACCATCGCAGATATTGAGGGACTTCAGGTTGAGCCGCGTTGACCTCCCGGTCGTTAGCTTTTGTTTCCTCTTGGATTCATAAGCTAGCGGGCCCCGAAGATGTGGTTGAGCTCCCCACCGGGTCTTGAAAGGGTTCGGCGTTTTCGCCGCGTTGCTCTTCTTGGCGCCGGACGGGCCAGCCTCGTCGTCGGCTTCTTGTTGAGTTGCGCCGCGATGTTGCGAACCGCTTGTAGATAAAGCGCCCTTCGCCGCGTGCTTGTGATTCGGATGGTGGGTGCACCGGCGTTCATGATGGCGTCGTAGGCGGCGACTCGGGACGGCGTTGAGTATTGGAGGTTGCGGCCACCGTGTCTTCGATCGGCGCTTGCGATCTTTCTCGGCCCCGGTTGCCGTTGTTGCCGCCATCCTTCTTAGGATTTCGGCTTCCTCCCGCCGCTTGTCCTCCCTTCGTCGGGCTGGTCTTGACGGGCGGCTTTAATGGCGTCGTTTGATTTGGCGTATGAGTTCGCCGTCTCAAACATCGCTTCACCGTCTTCGGTGGCTTGCGTCCGAACTTGCCGATGAGCGCTCATCACGGACTCCCTTCGGAAGGCGGCGATGATGATGTCATCGGTGATGTTCGGGATCTTGTTGCGCTTCTGAGAAGCGACGAATGTAATCCTTCGAGGCTCGTCGCTTCGGATGACGTTGTAAAGGTCGAAGTGCGTGCGGGCCTCTCGAAGGTGCCTTGGAAGTTGGAGATGAAATGGTCCCTCGGCTCGCTCCATGAGCCGATTGAGCCTCTTGGCGGTGCTCGTGAGCCAATTTCGGCCGAGTTTGCGAGGGCCACGGCGAGTAGTTGGCCATGGCTTTGTTGTCGCCACTGCGCTCGGATGGCAAGGGTATATACGTTAACCAAGATTCGGGGTCGGTTTTGCCATCGTACCTTTCAATCCCTGTTGGCTTAAAGCCACTCGGCCAATGCACTCGGCGAAGCTCCCGAGTGAAGGCCGGTACTCCTCGTCGCCGCTATCGGGTGATCCCCTCCGATCTTCCCGAGTGCGACGGTCGCGCTCTTGGTAGCGGCGGTCGAGGACTTCCCGCGAGATCACTCGGCGGGGTCTCGTTGGCGGTTGGGTAGCGGGACTGTTTCGCGGACTCGGTGGTGGGCGGGTGGACGTCCATGTCGTTTGTCGCGGGAGTCGGCCGTCGCTCTTGGTGCCTCGGCGTGGACTCGCGAGGTGGGCCTCTTGGCTCGGTTGTCGACCGAGCCGGCTCGGGCCTCCCGTAGTCTCCCGACTTTAGAGGTGGGAGCCGGTTCTTGTCCGGCGTTTCGGCCACGGATTCGTCAGCCTTCGTGTCGAAGTGGTGGGAGGGCCGTTAGCCGTGGCAGCGACGATGGTCTTGATCTTATCAAGTATAGGAGTCACGTTGGCGGAGCCGTCTCCATGACGGTGTCCAAGAGCGTGAGTGCGGCGCGCGTTCGCCGCGGCGTCGGAAGACGTTGGTGTTGCGAACCCGTGTTTGGAGGATGGCCTCTCGGCGGATCGTCTGCACGTAGATCCCGCTTCCTTTTGTCGGCCTCGTCTTTGCGTTGTTTGTCCTCGCTGTCTTGCGCTCAAGCCCCACTCTAGCTCGCTCCTCTTCGGCAAGCCTTCGGCCATGGCTGAGTCGGACTCGCCGGCTCGGCCATGAGGACGTCAAGCACTTCGGCTCGTAGTCCATATGGCGGTCGGAGTTGTCGGCTTCGTCGGAAGGGATGCCGTAGAGATTGTCGAAGCCGGCGGAGCCGAGGTATCCGTTGAGCTCGAAGATGAGCAGGAGCCGAAGGACGGGAGGATGACGCGACCTCCCTTTATCCCGGGAAATTCGGATCTAGATCGCTCCGGTCCGAGTCGGAGCTTGGGGATTAGGCTCCTCCGAGTGGATCGCCGCCAACTCGGGGAGAGCAGCTGATCGTAGATCTTGGCGACGTTTGGTAACCCAAACGGCACCGAGAGGTCTTCAGCTGAGTAGATTGCTTCCGTCGGGGAGGCGAGAAGATTGGCGCAGATCTCGTCGGCATCCGATAATCCGAATGGCGCCGAGTGAAGTCCGTCGTCGGAGAAGGTGGATCGCATCTTGGTCTTCAAGATGTTGTCGAAGATCTCGGCGCTGTTGGGGAGCCCGAACGGCGCCGAGTAGGTTTTTCCCTTCGACTGGTTCGAATCCGAGTCGAAGGAGGAGTCGCCGGCGAAGTTGGCGGCAAAGTCGCCGAGTCTTGAAGGAGATCCCATCACGCTTGTCGGCGAGATTGTTGAAGAAGTCTCGACGCGCGGCCCCCTACCTGGCGCGCCAACTGTCGAAACTTGGTTTTGGCAATATATTTTATGGGGTCGCAGTCAAGATCGCCAAGCACAATGGGTTAGAAGGAGAAGAAGATTTAGACAGGTTCAGGCCCTCTCGTGAGGTAATACCCTACTCCTGTTTCGGTGGATTCGATCCACCGAGTGTCTTTATTGATCTCGTGATCTAAGAATGAAGGCTAAAAGCTAACCTCCTATTGGAATTTCTGATCTAGAATCTGAATATCCCTCAAGGGACGCCCCTTACCCCCCTTATATAGTCTTGGGAGGAAGGGTTTACAAGTCGGAAACCCTATCTTACTCTAAGTCGGTTTCCTCAATCTTACCAAACCGTGACTATAGGCCGATTGCCTTATCTCTATCGGCAACCGTAATACCCAAGTCAAGTTCGGCTTACAGATATAGCAGGCGCAATCTATCCCTACCTCCAGTCGGATAAGCTTGCCATGTAGATACCCGATTGCCACAATCTCCACAATACAATTTGTCGTTTTTATACCCTAACTGGTCCAGGACAGGGATTTTAATACACATTCAGCTTCAAAAATTTTGGGAAGAAATTTCTAGGCGTGAGACCGCGCCCCAGATGTACCCTGAGCACAACCCATGGGGAGAAATGCCCAGGGATGAATGGTAGATATGTCTCAATCAACCGGAGATAGTAACCCTGGTTCCCATTTCTCCGACAGTAGCCCCTGGCCTTGACCTTGGGCATAGAGCCACGAGAGTCCGGGGTTGAGGCCCATCCTGTCGTTGCAGATTTGACTATATTAAGCGTTGGCTGGGTTAGTTCAAGATTCATCTGTGCCTGAGATCATACATCTTGTGTGATTAGTGCAAAAGGAAGCCCCCGAGTGTGTGGACATGAGGTGGTCGACCGTAGTACTCGGACTTGGTAGTGTCCGGAGTGGAACTAGCTAGACCAAGCACCACAGCCCATCACCGAGGGCTAAGCTAGTCTGACAAAGGGGTTTGGCTTGAGACCTCGGGATTTCAGCAGTGCTCAGGACACTGTCTACATTTCGGATTAGAGATGACAATGGGTACATCCCGTCGGGTTTCCTTGCCCCATACCCACACCAACGATGGCTAAATATTCCCACTTAAATACCCATATCCGTCGCGGGTACAAAATCGTACCCACACCCGTGCGGGTAACGGGTACCCAACGGGTACCCATACCCATATAATTAACTTATAGCACTTATAATTTTGTATTGTAATTAGCCGTATTAGAACTATAAACCATCGATGTTTTCTCTAGCAACAACTCTATTATCATTAGCGTTCAAAGGCAAGTAAAAAAACTCTACAATCACATTACATATATAATCAAGAAATCAAATAATAATTTCATATAACTAGACTAGAACAATGGTTAAGAGGTGAAAGGGGTTTTGTGCTATCATTTAGGTAGTCGTTGGGACTTATGTTACTCATAGTTTTAGGCTCAATCTATGGTTTTTTTTCACCCACGGGTTGGTGGGTATGGGTGGGTAAAGAACAAACCCATACCCGCGTACCCAATGGGTAAGAGTTTTCGTCCGTCAGTAGACCCATGGGTATAAGAGTTAGAACATGATTAGCTCCTAATAGAGTAAAAACCTGTCGGGTGTCGGGTCATGAGTCCCCATTGCCATCTCTATTCTGGATATCTGTCCTTCATACACAGGTTCAGGTCGCCCTGAGCTCGTGTGTCATCTTTCGCAACTCCATCTTTTCCTGCACACCATTAAGAATAGAGTCTTGCCTGCAAGGGTTATTCACGGTCAAGCTACTTAGTTCACCCATCTCTGTCCTTTGGTGGCCTCTTGGGAAGCTAATTTTTGGTAACACATAAGGGTAAACAGGTAACCAGTGACGTATGGACTTCGGCAGTGCCCTGAGTGGCATTGACCAGACCAAGCATTGCAGCCCATCGTCGGGGTCTAATCTAGCTTGACAGACGGGTTTTGCTTGAGAGCTCGGGACTTCAGCAATGCTCTAGGCATGGTCCATCTTCCAGACACCTGTCCTCCATACACATGACCAAGTTAACCTGATTACCCAAACGCACGCAGCGACTAGCCCCCACTAGCAACCGAGGGAGAGAGGGACAATTCACTTGACAACATGTGTACTTGCAGACAATAAGAAGAGGAAAGATTCCTCAAGCACGAGATTAACAAAAGATTATTGAAAAATGTGATTTAATAAGCTATGAATACATATATGTTGGCAACGTTTGTGATGGGAGCTCTCGGCCATCCTAAGGAGGGGGATGAGCAGGGCACTCCTAGGACAACTGAGTGGATGTCGAGGCGGAGATAATCCGGTACGCGTGTCGTGTACACCTATCATGTGAGGGAGGCCACAGTCACGCTGTGCAGGCCTTCCCCAAGTTTCTTGGCTTGGTGAGAGTGTTGCAGAAGCCTACCCCGCGCAAGGGTGATGATGTGGCATCGGGCGGGTGCGGTAGGCCAGTGCCTGTCGGGCCAGAAATGATGACGGTGGTGTGCGACGAGAAACGTCGAGCACGCCGACACCATCCTCTGAGTCCAACAACATGATGGCGGTGAACCCGTCAGGCATGTTGTGGACCCCCGTTTTCGGAACGGGAATCTTTCATGTTCATAGTACCATTTCCTTGGATCGAGTAGTTTGGTACCCACGAAATACAATACTGAATTATCAGGTGCAAATGCACGAATAGTCTTACCCCCAAAAGAATTACAATATAGGCCCGAAGGCAATATCTAACATATAGGACCTCATGGTCCAGATACAACCAAAAGCAGAAATTAGGTGAGGCAGCGGAATGGAAGGAAGCGGCTTGTCGATTGCCACAGGCAATGATTGAAGACTATGACCTAGCAGGCGCCATCGTCTTCTTCGCCCTCCTAGCAGTAGGCATATGGATCCTCCAAGTCTTCATTCCCACCATCTGAAGGTTTGTGCGTATAGCAAGGGTGAGTACCAACCGTAGCAAGGCAACACGTAAAGATGCACATGATAGGGGATTCTCAAGGAATGGTCGTGGTTTATTTGCACAAAGCCAACTTTGCAAATCTTTTCACAAACCTAACATCTAGCCAAGTCAAGTTTTAGTTCCATAGTTCATTAAGTCGACGATGGTTCTGTCTACCATCCATAGTGATTCCAAGGATGGCTTTCCGCCTCCGGATCATCATGGTTTTCTGGGGAGTCTATCCCTTCTCGCCTTACGAGAAGTTGATCCACCAGTGCATAAAAATCATCATACAAACCCATCCCATCATTTTAAAATTTAGAGTCTAGCCAAGCGAAAGTCTTATCACGATGTTCTATATCCGCGAGCACGGCTATTCGAATAGATTGATTCATTCACACTGCAGTGGATGTACACTTTACACATACTCCGCGACTGCCCAACAAATGAGCATACGTCCCAACACATGAGACGTGTCACGGCAAAGCCTTTCGATAACCTCACTTTGGCAGTACCCGCTCCATGAACTTAAATCCTCTTTCACTCTAGCCGTCATTTCCTAGCAGTGTGAGGAGTTCTGGCGCTCCCGGGGTAAGGGAAAACTTCATTCTTCAAGTTGTAATTAATTTCGATTTTCAATCATCCATTCTCAGTCTCAGCTCATACATAAGGACCACTATGCAGGGGTACCGCCTCCACTCAGCTATCTACTCCGCTAGGTCTATACCCATTTGGGAAGTACGGTTGTATCGGCTCGTTTCCGCTCTCTCATGGCCTCGGTCCCCCATTGACCAGATCGGCACTTGCCTTTTCCGAATCCACCCATATCATCCACGCCCGAGCTAAAACATTTGTTTGGTATTTTTAGTTTTCATCAAAACTCATTTGATCATTCTCATGGCAATGTGGCGCTCATGTCTCCACATGCCGTATCTCAACTACCTTTCCCCAAGGTAGTTGCCCAAGTATATAGCTCTTTGCAAAAGCATGAGTATGCATGAATCTAATAATAGCATGGCTAAGCATTTTACCAAAGATTTCTTTCGATTACATCATATCGAGGGTTACAAAGAATATAACTAAAGGTAATCAACATCAAGGCATGACATAACAAGAATTGGTATTCTTTTTGTGTATAGCATACACATTTTAGTTTTAGAATCAACACAAGTTCGCAAATAGGATCAATATGTTCAAAGGGAGTGATGACTTGCCTTGCTCGTGACCTTGTTGGCTTGAGTCTTCGACGTTCTCAACGGTTCCCTCGGGCTCTATTATATGTGCGAGAAATCCAATTGAATTCGATTAGAATTCAAATAAGAATCACCAAAAGCCAAATAAATCACAAAAGCGGCTTCTAACACTAGGCTACGATTTTAAGTAAATTTAGGTTCGAGTTTCGATAGAATCCGAGTTAGAACGAGCGAGTTATGATAATTTGAAGTTTCGCTTTGAACCGATTTAATTAACTATTATGTGGCATTATTTCAAGTTAATACATTTTAAATTTGAGAAATATTATGATCGACGACTCAAAAATATTATATCCAAAAATAATTGTAAAACTCAAATTTTATCCTACTTTATCGGGCGACAAGCCCTAGGGTTAAAATAATCGAATCCGAAAATAACCCTAAAGCTTAGCATTATATTTTAATAATTTTAGAATTTAGATTTTTAGAATCCATATGATAACATTAGTGTTTAATTTACAAACTAAGTTATAATTAAATTCCTAATGTTATAATTAAATTCCTAAATTGAATTCACTAGGTAATTAAATTCTTTGCATTATATATTAAGATTTAGTCTATAATTATTCCAAAAAATTTTTATTCTAGAGAATATATTTGTATTCAAAGTTTCCTAATTATTTTCCCAAAATATTTTTCTATTTTTCTTTTCTTCTCTTTTTTTCTCTTTCTTCTTCCTCTCTTCTGTTCCTTTCTCTTCCTCTCGTTATGTCTACTCCTCTTCTTCTCTCTTCCTCCTCTCCAGCTCCTCTCTTCTTCTCCCTCTACTCTCCTTTTCTCGGCCGGGCGGTGGCTACGGGACGGCGGGGAAGGGGCTTACCGGCGGCTAGGACGGAGGGCGACGCGGCACGGCGCAAGCGTGGCGGCGGCAGGGAGAGCGGCGGCGCAGAGCTCCGGCACACGGGAGAGAAGAGTGGAGAGTGGGGGAGAGGATTGAGGGTGTGGGAAGGAAGAAACGGGGTGGGGAGGGCTTTATAGGCGCTCGGGGAGAGAGAGGGGTGACAACGATGGAACGGCGCGCGGCGGCACGGGGCTCGGCGGCGACGGGACGGCGGCGGCGGCGATGGGACGGGCAGCGACGGACACGCGACGGGCAGAGGTGACGCGCGCGTGGCGATGGCGGCGTCGGCGCGGCGCGCGCGTGCAGAGGGCGCGGGGCACGAGGATGCAGCGGCGACGGGATGGTGGCGTGGCGCACGGGCGCGAGGGCACGAGGTGGCGATGGCGACGCGTGGCGGGGCGGAGGTGACGCGCGCGACGCGCGCGGGCACGAGGGACGGGGACGGTGCGCGGCGCGCGGGGCTCGGGACCGGATCGAGCGTTGGCGATAATGAACCGTGCATTCTTTATTTTTCTATTTTTTTCTTTTTTTTATTTAATTTATTTATTACTATCAATTCCTTTTGTATTTCACATATAAACTAAATAGAGTTTTTGGCCCAATTGTAATTTAATTAGATTTTAAGTTTTTGCCCACTTTATTAAATACATATATATATATATTATTTTAATTTTATATTTATTATTTTTTATACTTTTTCTTATTATTTATAACTTAGCAAATTTTTGTATTTTACCCAAAAATTCAATATCCTTTTGTTCAAAAGCAAAGTTTTATTAAATCTTAACTTTTTCCTAAATCTTTATTTCTAAAATTTTATTCCTAGTATTTGTAGTTTCCTTTCCTTTAGGATTTTAAAACCCTATCGACTTTCCCTTTCAAAAAAAATATTCATTTATTTAACTCGGCATCGAAGATTTGTAAATAAGAGGCAAATAAATTCGACAAGATGCAATCAATCAAAAGATTTTTGTAAGTTCGATTTTTATATTTCGATTTTTAAAATTCAGATTTTTAGGGTGTTACAAACCTACCCCCCTTAAATAAATCTCGTCCCCGAGATTTCTTACCGATTGTTGAGTAGGTGTGGGTACTCAGTCCTTAGAAAATCTTCGCTCTCCCAGGTGTCCTCTTTTTCGGTGTGATTGCTCCATTGCACTTTGTACATGCGTCATGACTTGGTTCGTGTTCTCTTTTCTGCCTCATCCAATATCTTTACCGGATGTTCCGGGTATGTGAGATCACTGTCCATATGGATGGTTTCCAAAGGAGCTTGCTCTTTCGGCACTCGTAGGCACCTTTTCAATTGCGACACATGGAATACTGGGTGGACATCAAAGATATTCTCGGGTAACTCTAGTTGGTAGGCCACTTCGCCTCTTCTAGCGCTTATCAGGAATGGTCCTACGTATCTTGGCGCAAGTTTCCCTTTGACCTTGAACCTCTGGGTCCCTCATAGTGGTGAGACCTTTAGGTACACATAGTCGCCTATATTAAACTCTAAGTCCCTTCGACGAGTATCCGCGTAGCTCTTCTGTCGAGACTGGGCCGCCTTTAATCGGTCTTAGATCAGACGGACCTTTTTCTCGGCCTCTGATTATGTTAGGTCCAAACACGGCTCGTTCACTGGTTTCTGACCACATCAATGAGGTTCGGCATCACCGACCAAATAGGCTTCATTTGGCAACATCTTCGAGACTTGCTTGGTAGCGTTATTGTAGGAGAATTTGGCGTACGGTAGGCATCTTTCCCAATCTTTGGTAAAATCCAACGCACAAGCTCTCGGCATATCCTCAAGAACTTGATTTGTCCTTTCGGTTTGCCCGTCGGTCTACGGGTGGTAAACGTCGAAGGCAAGGTGGCTTCCAAGTGAAGGGTTACGCGGAAGCTACGCTAGCCGAAAACAAAAATTTCTACCGCGCAAAACCAGAACACTTGCAAGTAAGGGCCGATAGATCGTTACCGATTGGAGTAGAGTGCAGCGGAATAGCCAATCGGGGCAATCCGATCCGAACGGTGTAGCCGATTCCCGGAGAGCCGATTCGCCAATCGGCCCGATTCGAGTCGTCCGGCCGCGTTCTCACGCCTCGCTCCGATGCGCCCGACAGCGCGATTCCACCACGCTGATCAAGAGCGCGCAACGTAGCAGCGCTCTACCGGTATCCACACGTCCGAGGACGAACGCCGTACACCCGTGTGCTAGCACGCGATGCAAGGCTAGGGTTTGGCTCGAAAGTGGGGAGGGTTTCCGTGGAGATTGATCTCGGCGACTTCGTTGCACGCGATGCAATTGACGTGTCACGCTCTCCACCCCTCCCTCCTTTATATAGAGTTGGCCGACGGGACTAGTGGCCGATTAGGACTCTATTTTGAATCGGATCTCATCCGTATCTCATAGAGTTGGCCGCCCCACACGTCGTAAGCCCATAGGACTCTATCCGATCGGATCCCTATCCGATCGAGCCGTATCCGAGTCCAACTCGAATATCTATTCTATCCCCTTAAGCGTGCGACCCGTAGGTTCAGGTATACTCGGTTTCGGCTATAGTCTAACTTAGCCGATCGTCGGCTCGAGTCTAACTCAGCCAGGACTGTCAATAGCGGCGCCTAGCAGCACATATTGACACCATAGTATACAAGAATAATATCGGCTCGAACTGTAATGTGTACACAAATCCCTTTGCCTCACGATACCGTTAAGCTATAGGCAAGATGTGTGCCATCCCTTCAATAGCTTAACCATTCACTCGAACCGTATTGGATTATATCTGCGTTGATTGACTCCTCAATCAACTTAGCATGGCCATGCATTTCCATAATCCATTACCTCGAGGGGCCCAGAGATATCTCTCCAAAGGAGGGGCAAATTCCATCTTGATCACTCACATCCCACTCCATGTTTCATAGCAAACCCAAAAACTACCTTTATAACTACCCAGTTACGGAATAGCGTTTGGTAGTCTCAAAGTAGGCTACTACACATGTTGAAATCCATGGTGATCTCAGGTCTAAGGACTTTGTAACAACACTACCCGAGACCAACTAATGGCACATTAATTCCCTGTAGTGTCTCATGGTGGGTCTATCCAACAATGTGTTCTCCAACACATATGTCCATGTTTATTGATTTGGTATCTCCATACCCATGATCTATGAGACATGATCATCAATCAATAAACATGCCGATCTTAGAATCATATTTGTTCCAACAATATGACATATGATCGGGATCGTTTAGAAATAGATTCATACATAAAGAGTCTCATAAATAAGTCACGTACTTATTGATCAATACAAGATGTCTATTTCATGGAACCGAATAACACTTTATTCATTTATACATAAACATTGACGTGATATCCAACATCTCCATGTTGCCTCTAGGGCATATCACTAACAATCTCCCACTTGCACTAGAGTCAATCATGTAAGTATCTAATACCCATTGCTCTTGTGTGCGCCTCATGCTTCGGCGAGGGAGAGGTTTTGTCGGCGGATCGGCTATGTTGAGATCCGTGTGCACTTTGCATATCTTGACATCACCTCCGTCCACTATCTCGCGGATGAGATGATATCGCCGAAGTATGTGTTTGGACTTCGATGTGACCTCGGCTCCTTGGCTTGCGCAATGGCTCCACTATTATCACAATAGAGAGACATTGGACCAGTCGTACTAGTCATCACACCAAGCTCAGAAACGAATTTCTTGATCCCAACAGCCTCCTTTGCAGCTTCCGAAGCAGCAATGTACTCGGCCTCCGTTGTAGAATCAGCAACGTATCCGCTTGGAACTCTTCCACTGATCGCGCCTCCGTTCGGCAGAACACGAACCCAGATTGCGATCTATAATCATCCTTGTCCTGTTTGGAAGCTAGCATCGGTGTAACCACTTACAACGAGCTCTTCTTCACCTCCATAGACTAGGAACATATCCTTAGTTCTTCTCAAATACTTAAGGATATTCTTTACGGCGATCCAGTGACCTTCACCGGATCGGCGGTATCTGCTCGTAGCACTCAAAGCGTACGAGACATCGGGCGTGTACAAAGCATGGCATACATGATGGATCCAATTGCCGAAGCATATGGAACCATACCCATCTTATTCCGCTCATCATGTGTCTGAGGGCACTGATTCTTGCTAAGATTAATGTCATGTGACATGGGCAAGAAACCTTTCTTGGAATCATGCATGTTGAACCTTTTCAACACCTTGTCAATGTATGTACTTTGGCTTAATCCAATTAGCCTCTTGGATCTATCTCTATAGATCCGAATGCTAATATGTATGCTGCTCTCCCTAAGTCTTTCATGGAAAAACTATTTTTCAATGAAGACTTGACGGATTCTAGCATAGGACATCATTTCCAATCAACAATATGTCATCCACATATAAGATTAGAAATACAATTGCGCTCCCACTGACCTCCGTGGGGCTGGTGTATCTACAACTAGTGGCGCAACACTTTGCACCTCCTGTTGTGGTTCTGTGGTCGCTGAAACATTTTCTGGTGTTTCTTGAACTTCTTCAAGATGCACCCTGCTCCCACTAACCCTTCTTGAAAGAAACTCTTTCTCCAAGAAGACACCGTGTCGGGCGACAAACACTTTGCCTTGTTCCCGATTATAAAAGTAATATCCCTTAGTTTCCTTAGGATATCCCACAAAGAAGCACTTGTCAGATTTGGGTGTGAGCTTGTCAGACTGTAAACGTTTTACATAAGCTTCGCATCCCAAATTTTAAGAAAAGACAAACTAGGGGGTTGCCCTATCCATATCTCATATGGTGTCTTTTCAACTGACTTAGATGGAACTCTATTTAGTGTGAGCGCTTGTTTCAAGAGCATATCCCCGAAGGATAACGGAAGATCACTTTGGCTCATCATCGACCGCACCATGTCCAACAAGGTGCGATTTCTCCGTTCGGACACTCCGTTCCATTGTGGAGTTCCTGGCGGAGTCAACTGTGGAACAATTCCACAATCTTTCAGATGATTACCAAACTCTTGGCTCAAGTATTCCCCTCCACGATCCGATCGTAGAAACTTGATTGTTTTCCCTAAATGATTCGTACTTCATTCTGGAATTCTTTGAACTTTTCAAAGGATTCGGACTTACGCCTCATTAAGTAGATATAACCATATCTACTAAAGTCATCGGTAAAGGTAATGAAGTATTGATAACAACCTCTGGCCGTTGAGCTCATTGGTCCACATACATCGTATGTACGAGTGCCAATAATTCACTTGCTCTCTCACTATGTCCCGTGAAAGGTGCCTTTGTCATCTTACCAAGTAAACAAGACTCACATGTCTCAAATGATTCAAAATCAAAAGAGTGAAGCAATCCATCCTTATGTAGCTTCTCCATGCGTTTCTGATTTATATGGCCTAAGAGACAATGCCAGATAAATGTGGGGTTTGTATCATTTGGGAGTTGCTTCTCTGTATTAATGTTATAGATGAGAGACGCTTCAAGATTCAAAACGTATAATCCATTCACCAATGGAGCATGAAAATAGAACATATCTCTAAGATATATTGAACAACCATTGTCCATTGATCTAAAATCATATCCTTCCGCTTGCAAACATGAAGCGGAAATAACGTTTTGACATAGTGTTGGAACACAATAACAATTATTCAATTCAAAAACTAATCCCGAAGGTAGATGAAGTGGTACCGTGCCGACAACAACCGTAGCAACGCTTGCTCCATTGCCGACGCGCAGTTCACCTCGCCCCTTCTCAATCCTCTACTTCTTCTCATTCCCGCAACGATTTGCAAATATGAGCTACCGATCCGGTATCAAATACCCAAGAGTCGGTAGGTGAAGTAGCGAGATTAATGTCTATAACATTAATACCTGAAGCGAAGTCGTACTTTGCTTCTTCTTGAGATCCTCCATGTACTTCTTGCAGTTCCTTTTCCAAGTGGCCCTGTCTCCTTGCAAGTAGAAGCAAACGGCATCGATGCCGCCGACCCTTCTTGCCCTTCTTTGCATTGGAGGCACTCGCGATCTCATCGGGAGTTAACTTCCTCTTGATGCAAAGTTTCTTGACAGTGGTTTGCGCTTTGCCTTCGCATCATCATCACATGATGACCGTTTTTCGGATACTCTCCTCACTGTCTTTAGCATCCCATGCAATTCAGCCAAGGTTCTATCCATATTGTTCATGTGATAGTTTAATATGAATGGCTCGAAGCTCGGAGGGAGCGACCGGAGAATCACATCGTAGCCAACTCTTGGCTAAGGGGAAAACCTAGTTTTTCCGACTCTCGATATAGCCAATCATCTTTATCACATGCGGATCGACGGGATTCCCCTCAACAAGCATGCACGCAAACAAGGACTTTGAGGTGTTGAACCTCTCGGCCCGAGCTTGGTTCTCAAACATGCCACGCAGTCCCCGAATAATAGTGTGAGCATCACTGCTCTCATATTGCTTCGAAGCTCGGGGACATTGTAGCAAGCATGAGACAACTTATATCTAGGGCATCATTAGTGTGCTTCTCATAAGCCCTCCGTGCGTTGCGTGGCATTATTTGGCAAATCCTCAGATAGGGTACTTCAAGAACGTACTCTTACGCTCTTGCTTGAGAACAATTCTCAAATTGCGATACCAATCCATAAAGTTTGTTCCGTTTAAATTTTCCTTTTCGAGAATAGATCGCAAATTAAAGGTACGGGTGTAGTATTAGCCGCCATATATTCTACAAAGAAAAACAAAGTTTAGCACAATGTTTATGTTATGTCTTTTGTTAAACAATTTAACATAAGACTCCCATTACGTATTTTCCACCTTCCCTCTAGGTTACGTATTGGGTCAAGATCCACATGTTAGTTAATTTTCTAGTGAGCTTTGGCATCACTCTAGAAAATTAGTAACATCGGTAAGCAACTCCTTGCTAATCACATCTCTATGTGACTCTTGTTGTTGGTGTGGCATCTCCATGCCCCGGCCCCAACCTATGCCCCAAGGCCCAAAACTGTTTTGATAGCCTTGTTAAGTAAACCAAATGCTCCGCTGTATATGTCCGACATATACCCCTCGTGTTATGATAGAGAATGGCACTCGCTTTGGCGCACCCACTATTGACGAGCATAACGGTGACGGGTGCAACATTTGGAAGGGCATCATTACTACTTTATTTTGTGAGGGATGCTATCCTATCAAACAAACATATCACATATATGAAAGCAGTAGAATAGCATGAAATAGTATGGCCCCCTTCACATGGTGATCTCCATCTCCATGCCGGTGTACAGGATCTCCATCTTCATCACCGTTCTTTCGAGTGCCGAATGCTTGATTTCTTCAAACTAAGCTACTACTATAGAAGCTCTAATTGAAGATTACATCGACTCGCAGTCGTGAAAGAATATTACAAGCATTGCACGTATGAAAGAATATTACGGGGATTGCACATATGAAAGAATATTACATGCATCACATGCGTCTCATACATACAATAGGGCCATACCATCTCAAAGCATTCTCTGCAAAAACAAGTTAGGCGTAGAAACGTTTTCTACTTATCGCAGAGATACGGCACCGAGACGACCTATAAGGGGGTACGCACACGGCGGTCCACCACACAAAATTCATAGATCCAATCTATGAAATCGCTTACGGAAACCATATCGGCGTAATCATATTATGCCGTCCCGATACACTATCAAGGGAGATGGTTTGCGTAGGCGCGAGGCAGCAAACAAGATCGGACTACGAGATAGCTTCGGCATAATCACATTATACCGTTCCGATACACTATCAAGGAACGCTATCTCGAACCCAACTCAAACCGAGTTATATGGAAATTGCTTCGACGTAATCACATTACGCCGTTCCGATACACTATCAAGGAACGCAATTACCATTAACTCTCCTCAACAGATCCCGTAAAACCGATTGATCTAATCAACCCGTGTGCAAAACTTGTTCCAGATCCAATCTAAAACCCGAACTAAGCAAGATTAGCTCTGATACCACTGAAGGGTTACGCGGAAGCTACGCTAGCCGAAAACAAAAATTTCTACCGCGCAAACCAGAACACTTGCAAGTAAGGGCCGATAGATCGTTACCGATTGGAGTAGAGTGCGGCGGAATAGCCAATCGGGCAATCCGATCCGGAACGGTGTAGCCGATTCTCGGAGACACCGATTCGCCAATCGCCCGATTCGAGTCGTCGGCCGCGTTCTCACGCCTCGCTCCGATGCGCCCGACCGCGCCGATTCCACCACGGCTGATCAAGAGCGCGCAACGTAGCGCGCCTCTACCGGTATCCACACGTCCGAGGACAACGCCGTACACCCGTGTGCTAGCACGCGATGCAAGGCTAGGGTTTGGCTCGAAAGTGGGGAGGGTTTCCGTGGAGATTGATCTCGGCGACTTCGTTGCACGCGATGCAATTGACGTGTCATAGCTCTCCACCCCTCCCTCCTTTATATAGAGTTGGCCGACCGGGACTAGTGGCCGATTAGGACTCTATTTTGAATCGGATCTCATCCGTATCTCATAGAGTTGGCCGCCCCACACGTCGTAAGCCCATAGGACTCTATCCGATCGGATCCCTATCCGATCGAGCCGTATCCGAGTCCAACTCGAATATCTATTCTATCCCCTTAAGCGTGCGACCCGTAGGTTCAGGTATACTCGGTTTCGGCTATAGTCTAACTTAGCCGATCGTCGGCTCGAGTCTAACTCAGCCGACTGTCAATAGCGGCGCCTAGCAGCACATATTGACACCATAGTATACAAGAATAATATCGGCTCGAAACCTGTAATGTGTACACAAATCCCTTTGCCTCACGATACCGTTAAGCTATAGGCAAGATGTGTGCCATCCCTTCAATAGCTTAACCATTCACTCGAACCGTATTGGATTATCTGTCGTTGATTGACTCCTCAATCAACTTAGCATGGCCATGCATTTCCATAATCCATTACCTCCGAGGGGCCCGAGATATCTCTCCAAAGGAGGGGCAAATTCCATCTTGATCACTCACATCCCACTCCATGTTTCATAGCAAACCCAAAACTACCTTTATAACTACCCAGTTACGGAATAGCGTTTGGTAGTCCCAAAGTAGGCTACTACACATGTTGGAATCCATGGTGATCTCAGGTCTAAGGACTTTGTAACAACACTACCTGAGACCAACTAATGGCACATTAATTCCTGTAGTGTCTCATGGTGGGTCTATCCAACAATGTGTTCTCCAACACATGTGTCCATGTTTATTGATTTGGTATCTCCATACCCATGATCTATGAGACATGATCATCAATCAATAAACATGCCGATCTTAGAATCATATTTGTTCCAACAATATGACATATGATCAGGGATCATTTAGAAATATGACAATATGACAATATGACAATATTAGATACTTACATGATTGACTCTAGTGCAAGTGGGAGATTGTTAGTGATATGCCCTAGAGGCAACATGTAGATGTTGGATATCACGTCAATGTTTATGTATTTATGAATAAAGTATTACTCAGTTCCATGAAATAGACATCTTGTATTGATCAATAAATACGTGACTTATTGATGAGACTCTATATGTATGAATCTATTTCTAAATGATCCCTGATCATATATCATATTATTGGAACTAATATGATTCTAAGATCGGCATGTTTATTGATTGATGATCATGTCTCATAGATCATGGGTATGGAGATACCAAATCAATAAACATGGACATATGTGTTAGAGAACACATTGTTGGATAGACCCACCATGAGACACTACAGGAATTAATGTGCCATTAATTGGTCTCAGGTAGTGTTAGTACAAAGTTCTTAGACCTGAGATCACCATGGATTCCAACATGTATAGTAGCCTACTTTGGGACTACCAAACGCTATTCCGTAATCGGGTAGTTATAAAGGTAGTTTTCGTGTTTGCTATGAAACATGGAGTGGGATGTGAGTGATCAAGATGGAATTTTCCCTCCTTTAGAGAGATATCTCTGGGCCCTCGAGGTAATGGATTATAGAAATGCATGGCCATGCTAAGTTGATTGAGGAGTCAATCAATGCATGATAATCCAATACGGTTCGAGTGAATGGTTAAGCTATTGAAGGGATGGCACACATCTTGCCTACGGCTTAATTGGTATCTTGAGGCAAAGGGATTTGTGTACACATTACAGTTCGAGCTGATATTATATTCTTGTATACTATGGTGTCAATATGTGCCGCTAGGCGCCGTTGAGATCGGCTGAGTTGGACTCAAGCCGACTGCTCGGCTAAGTTAGACTATAACCGAAACCAAGTATACCCGAACCTACTGTGGTCGCACGCTTAAGTGGATAAGAATGTGCATTCGAGTTGGACTCTGATACGACTCGATCGGATAGGGATCCGACCGGATAGAGTCCTATGGGCTTACGAAGTCCGGCCGGCCAACTCTATGAGATTCGGATAGGATCCGATTCAAAATGGAGTCCCGATGGGCCTCTAGGCCCAACCAGCCAACTCTATATAAAGGGGCGAGGGGTGGAGAGTTGGGAAATCAATTTGAACCGAAGCAATCTGATTTGGCGCAACAGAAGTCGACGAGATCAATCTACACGGAAACCCTCCCCACTTTCGAGCCAAACCCTAGCCTTGCGTCGCGTGCTAACACACCGGTGTTTAGCATTCTGTCCCCGGACATGCGGATACCGGTAGAGGCGCTGCTATGTTGTAGCACTGTTGATCGGCTACGAATCGGCTACAATCGGAGCGAGGCAACTGCGGCAGATCGGCGACGTGAACGCGGTCGGACGACTCGGATCGGCTGCGACATCGGCGAATCGGCTGTCCTCGAGAATCGGCTGCACTGTTCCAGATCGGATAGCCCTGATTGGCTATTTCCGCCGCATACTCCAATCGGTAACGATCTATCGGCCCTTACTTGCAAGTGTTCCTGGTTTGCGCGGTAGAAAAGTTTTGTTTTCCGGCTAGCGTAGCCTTCGCGTAACCCTTCAATGTGTGGTGTAGTTTTCCTCGTGGGGTCGTAGCTGTCTCGAGGCATATGCCACAACCTTTCCATCCTGCATCAATACGCCTCCCAGTCCTTGTCAGGACGCATCACAGTATATCACAAAGTCCTTACGGTTGTCAGGTAGGATTAAGATTGGGGTTGTGGTTAACTTTTCTTTTAGTTTGTCAAAGGCTTGCTGACACTCCTCGTTCCAGGCAAATTTCTTATCTTTCTTCAGAAGTTGAGTCATGGGTCGGGCTATCATGGAAAACCCTTCGATGAATCTCCGGTAATATCCGGCCAATCCCAAGAAACTCCGAACCTTTGTTACCGACTTGGGTGCTTTCCATTCCGTGCTGCCTTCGACCTTGGCGGGTCTACCGCTACTCCTCGGTGAGACTACATGGCCAAGAAAAGCGACTTCCTTAAGCCAGAACTCACATTTACTAAATTCGCATACAACTGATGCACTCGTAGCTTCTCCAGTACTAATCG
This sequence comes from Oryza australiensis, assembly GCA_019925245.2. Taxonomy (NCBI): domain Eukaryota; kingdom Viridiplantae; phylum Streptophyta; class Magnoliopsida; order Poales; family Poaceae; genus Oryza; species Oryza australiensis. Next base: position 146,760 of record JAIFGZ020000154.1, read on the forward strand.
TAGGTGTTCTGCATGTTCCTCATCGTCTTTGGAATAGATAAGAATATCATCGATAAACACCACCACGAATTTATCCAGATATTCCATGAATACTTTGTTCATTAGGTTCATAAAATACACCGGGGCATTGGTCAATCAAAAGACATTACTGTGAACTCATACAAGCCATAACGCGTAGAGAATGTTGTTTTGGGAATATCTCCGCTCGAATCTTCAAGCGATGGTATCCTGACCGAAGATCAATCTTCGATAACACTTGGGCACCCTTGAGTTGATCAAATAAGTCGTCGATTCGAGGTAATGGTTACTTGTTTTTGATGGTCACTTCATTCAATGATCGGTAATCTACACACATCCTCATACTTCCGTCCTTCTTCTTGACGAAGAGCACCGGGGCTCCCCAGGGAGAAGAACTAGGGCGTACAAATCTTTTTTCCTGCAGTTCTCTGATTTGCTTCTTGAGTTCTTCTAGTTCATTAGCCGGCATTCGGTAGGGTCTCTTGGATATGGGGGCAGTACCGTGCATTAGGTCGATGATAAATTCTATGTCACGATCGGGGGCATTCCGGCAATTCCTCGAAATACGTCCGGGTAATCTTGCACTATTGGCATCCCACTCAAAGGTAGCATGGTAAATACTCCCGCAGCTTGCTCACATAGCATCGGGTCTCGGTCCATGGTTATGTTCTTTGGTGATCCCCATGGGGTGGATATCGTGACTTCCTTCGGCCACGATCTATGACTCCATTGTTCTTAGTCAACCAATCCATTCCAAGTATGATATCAAGAGTTTGTGGTGGTAGTACCATAAGATTTGAAAGAAATACCACGTCTCTAATCCGGATGGGCACATTGATGCAAGCATGGGGTACGGTTATGTTTCCCCTGGGTGAGTGTACTAACATGGGTCTCTTAAGTTCTACCCGGTGTAGGTGGTGTTGTTTGCTTATTCGTGATGATATGAACGAATGCGATGCTCCGGAATCAAATAAGACTTTAATTAGGTAGAGTTGTTGCAAAGAGCACCCATCGGCACTCTATGATCCCTCTCGTGCTTCTTGGGTGTACACATGGCTTCACTTGCTAGCCACGGAACCCGTAACAGTCCATTTCGCTTCACTAACACTTTCCACATTTGCTTCATCATCATCACCGAGAACATTTCTCCTAATTCATCATCTTCTGGTTTGGGCGGCCCATAAAGCTGGAGGTGTCGGGTTAACGACGTGCACCACGGAAGGTACTCTTCCTCGGGTGTCGGGAATCTTCTCAAGATCTTCGAGAGTAAACACTTGTGCCTATGACAATCATCTTGCTAGCACAACCGGTATTCCATTCGTGACTTTTTCTTCTTAGAGGTGGATGATGGCGAACTAAAATCTTGGGCGATTATTCGACGAATCTTTATTCTTTCTTGCGCACTGCATCTCTTCTTCTGGTCGAGGTCCCGGGATACTTGTACCATGAACTCGTTCTTTATGCCATGACCTTGCTCAACGAAACCGTAGCGGTGTGTCGTGTTTTCCTCCAACCTAATGGCGGGGTTGGTGCTATCGCCTCCTGTGGACTTGACAAAGATACTTGCGGAGTCATCGTGGCTTCCGTCAACATACCGGCATTGCTCGGGTGCGACCGTGAGCTTGCATCTGTTGCTGTTGAGAGTGTTGTTGCATCTGTTGCATCATCATGGTCATTAACTGTGTCTGGTTATCAACTACCTGGGCTAGGGTCGGGTTCATAGGGAAAGGAGGTGGGAGTGTTCACACAAGGTTGTTACGAGTTAATCCACGGGGCAGCCGAGGTCTTGATTTACCGACACGCCCTTGGTTTTACCCATCCGTTGCCGAGAGAGACTGGAGAGGGGAAAGAAGAGGTTAACTAAAGATGAGACCTTAATCTGCTTACTACTGATCTGATGTGAGTATACTTTTATTGTTCTATTTGAGTAAACAAACAACCTAATATGGTCACATCCCCAATACTGATGTAAACCATACACCTACACACAGCAAACAACACACATCATAGGAACTATCGATGCTACTCTTTCGGGAGGAGATTTAGGTTTTGGGTGAGCTCCGAGAAAACTTCGCTTGATCCTCGAAGCGCGACTGTGGCCGCTTGGCTTGATCGCCTTGCTTGAAGCTTGGACTTGACTTGGCTCCGGATGATGCTCCGGGATTAGCAACTAGAGAGTTGGAGGGAAAAGGGAGAAATTTGAAAAGATTCCAGTCGTGGAAGCGAGAGTAAAACAAATTTTGTAAAGATAAAAGGAGACAAGAGTATAGGGGAAAACACATTTTGTTTTGTAGACATAATGTTTTTATTTTCAAAATAATCCTAGATGGGGATTTCTCCCTTTAGCCAGCCTATAAAGGGGGTGGGGCGCCATTGGTCTTATCCTACGCCGCACGCCCGATACCAGCTCTGTGGACCTCCGTTTGAACGGGAATCTTTCATGTTCATAGTACCATTTTCCTCGATCGAGTAGTTTGGTACCCACGAAATACAGTACTGAATTATCAGGCGCAAATGCACGAATAGTCTTACACCAAAAGTATTACAATATAGACCCGAAGGCAATATCTAACATATAGAACCTCATGGTCTAGATACAACCAAAAGCAGAAATTAGGTGAGGCGGCGGAATGGAAGGCAGCGGCTTGTCGATTGCCATAGGCAACGACCGTAGACTATGACCTAGCAGGCGTCATCATCTTCTTCGCCCTCCTAGCAGTAGGCATATGGATCCTCCAAGTCTTCATTCCCACCATCTGAAGGTTTGTGCGTATAGCAAGGGTGAGTACCAACCGTACCCAGCAAGCCAACACGGAAAGATGCACATGATAGGTGATTCTCAAGGAATGGCCATGGTTTATTTGCACAAAGCCAACTTTGCAAATCTTTTCACAAACCTAACATCTAGCCAAGTCAAGTTTTAGTTCCATAGTTCATTAAGTCGGCGATGGTTCTGTCTACCATCCATAGTGATTCCAAGGATGGCTTCCTGCCTCCGGATCGTCATGGTTTTCTGGGGAGTCTATCCCTTCTCGCCTTTCGAGAAGTTGATCCACCAGTGCATAAAATCATCATACAAACCCATCCCATCATTTTAAAATTTAGAGTCTAGCCAAGCGAACGTCTTGTCACGATGCTCTATATCCGCGAGCACGACTATTCAAATAGATTGATTAATTCACCTTTGCGTGGATGTACACTTTACCCGTTGTTGACGAGAAATTTGTCTCACGTGTTGGCCTGGGAGATCTGCTTAGCTCCAGTGCAGGTCCTTCTCGGCTGCCTGTGCAGTACAGGGCATGCCAATTAGTTTGATATGTTAACCAACAAGAAAAACAAAGACATATGCATTAAGTGTTAGGTTAGATCCCCATTGGATCGGCTGAGGGAATCCATGAGCATATATATGCTATCCTGAAATATATTTAAGCCAAGCAATTAGAATGGATCGGCTATACCGAGACAACATCAGCTGCTTAACACAAATACAACAAAGGATAATAAATATATGTATTGATAAACTAGCCGATACTGGAAAGCTAACCATGGATCGGCTAGTACTCCGATGATTCTTATGAAAAGATGTCATTCTTGAACCAGATATACTTAGCCCGGGAAATCGGCCGTCGGCTGTTGATAGCAGGCCGATTTCGGCTTATGATGTTCAACAAGAGTGGGATCTTAATATAAGAGGCAGTCCTAACATAAATCTAGTAATAAATATACTAAAAATATATCGGCGGATAAGGCCGGCTGAAACCCCAAGATTGCCTCTAAACATATAAATCTAACCGAATGATCATTGAAAGTTCTAAAAACGACTTAATAGTTCAATGTTGATGCAGCATTAAGTATAAAAATGACAACCGATCTCGTTGTAGCTGATTTATACCTCTTGAGACGGTGGATACCGCATATAAACTAGCCCAACCCTTGGATCTAGCCCTATCGGTGCGGGTTCTTGATAGAAGCGGCCGATGGCGGGATAGATCTAAACATTGCTCCAGTTTATATGTGATATATGGTAAATAGTGCAGTATAAACCCCGAATCTAATGTGTCATTACGATGGAAGCACTAGAATCGCAGAATATACCACTAATGACAAGCATTTACTGGATTTGGGGATCGAAACGTTGCGCCCGTAGCCAAATCAATTGCTCGTCTGAAGAAAAGGTTTGGCGATGCGCCGAAAGTTGTTTGTTTGATTGATTGTCGAATAATAATTACAGGGGGTCTCGGGTCCTATTTATACCCAAGAGTAACATTATCTGTACAGACCCTAGACTCTATCTAAACTACTATTTAAAATACGACGATATCACAGGAAGGACCCACGCTGCATCACAATAAACAGTTTAAACAAACTCCTAATTTACAGATACAATTGCTGTTACAGGACTCTATCCCTAGATGGCAATATCTTTTAACGCACAAACTGATAACCGAATCTTCTATTTATCTTCAAACATCTGCACCAGAAACGGTTTTATCTTCTTTGAACCTAGAATCGGCTATCGGCCGCTTTTGTCCGATTCAACCTTAGCCGACTGGCTTCACAGCCGATCGCTTCTCAGCCGATGAGGCCTCTGCTTCTCCGTCAAACCAGCCAATCCGATTTTGTTTCATCCTTGCCAGGATTTATGGATTCAATTACCAGATTTAGGTGTTAACACCCGTACTCCGCGACTGCCTAACAAATGAGCCTACGTCCCAACACATGAGACGTGTCACGGCAAAGCCTTTCGATAACCTCACTTTAGCAGTACCCGCTCCATGAACTTAAATCCTCTTGCACTCTAGTCGTCATTTCCTAGCAGTGTGAGGAGTTCTGACGCTCCCGGGGTAAGGGAAAACTTCATTCTTCAAGTTGTAATTAATTTCGATTTTCAATCATCCATTCTCAGTCTCAGCTCATACATAAGAACCACTATGCAAGGGTACCGCCTCCGCTTGGCTATCTACTCCGCTAGGTCTATACCCATTCGAGAAGTACGGTTGTACTGGCTCGTTTCCCGGCTATCTCATGGCTCGGTCCTTAATTGACAGGGTCGGCACTTGCCTTTTTCGGAATCCACCCAAATCATCCAACCGCCCCAGTCTAAAACATTTGTTTGGTATTTTTAGTTTTCATCAAAACTCATTTGATCATTCTCATGGCAATGTGGCGCTCATGTCTCCACATGCCCAAGCATATAGCTCTTTGCAAAAGCATGAGTATGCATGAATCTAATTATAGCAAGGCTAAGCATTTTACCGAAGATTTCTTTGAACCGATTACATTAACTATTATGTGGCATTATTTCAAGTTAATACATTTTAAATTTGAGAAATATTATGATCGACGACTCAAAAATATTATATCCAAAAATAATTATAAAACTCAAATTTTATCCTACTTTATCGGGCTGACAAGCCCTAGGGTTAAAATAATCGAATCTGAAAATAACCCTAAAGCTTAACATTATATTTTAATAACTTTATAATTTAGATTTTTAAATCCATATGATAACATTTGTGTTTAATTTACAAACTAAGTTATAATTAAATTCCTAATGTCATAATTAAATTCCTAAATTGAATTCACAAGGTAATTAAATTCTTTGCACTATATATTAAGATTTAGTCTATAATTATTCCCAAAAATTTTTATTCCAGAGAAGAGGGGAGAGTGGGGGAGAGGATTGAGGGTGTGGGGAGGAAGGAAGGGGGTGGGGAGGGCTTTATAGGCTCTCAGGGAGAGAGAGGGGCGACTGCGACGGAACGGCGCATGGCGGCTCGGGGCTTGGCGATGATGGGACGGTGCGTAGTGGCATGGGGCGCGGCGAAGGGTTACGCGGAGGCTACGCTAGCCGAAAACAAAAACTTTTGCCGCGCAAACCGGAACACTTGCAAGTAAGGGCCGATAGATCGTTACCGATTGGAGTGTAGTGCGGCGGAATAGCCAATCGGGGCAATCCGATCTGGCTCGTGTAGCCGATTCCGGAGACGGCCGATTCGCCAATCGCCGATTCGAGTCGTCCGGCCGCGTTCTCACGCCTCGCTCCGATGCGCCCGACCGCAGCTGATTCCACCGCAGTGATCGCTCCGATTGCGCCGATCCGAAGCCGATCAACAGCCGCGCAACGTAGCAGCGCCTCTACCGGTATCCACACGTCCGGGGACGAACGCCGTACACCCGTGTGCTAGCACGCGATGCAAGGCTAGGGTTTGGCTCGCGGTGGGGAGGGTTTCCGTGGAGATTGATCTCGGCGACTTCGGTTGCACACGATGCAATTGACGTGTGTCGGCTCTCCACCCCTCCCTCCTTTATATAGAGTTGGCCGACTAGGACTAGTGGCCGATTAGGACTCTATTTTGAATCGGATCTCATCCGTATCTCATAGAGTTGGCCGCCCATACGTTGTAAGCCCATAGGACTCTATCCGATCGGATCCCTATCCGATCGAGCCGTATCCGAGTCCAACTCGAATATCTATTCTATCCCCTTAAGCGTGCGACCACAGCAGGTTCGGTATACTCGGTTTCGGCTATAGTCTAACTTAGCCGACCGTCGGCTCGAGTCCAACTCGGCCGACCCGTCAACGCGGCGCCTAGCAGCACATATTGACACCATAGTATACAAGAATAACATCGGCTCGAACCGTAATGTGTAAAATCCCTTTGCCTCACGATACCGGTTAAGCTATAGGCAAGATGTGTGCCATCCCTTCAATAGCTTAACCATTCACTCGAACCGTATTGGATTATCGTCCGTTGATTGACTCCTCAATCAACTTAGCATGGCCATGCATTTCCATAATCCATTACCTCGAGGGGCCCGAGATATCTCTCCAAAGGAGGGGCAAATTCCATCTTGATCACTCACATCCCACTCCATGTTTCATAGCAAACCCGAAAACTACCTTTATAACTACCCAGATTACGGAATAGCGTTTGGTAGTCCCAAAGTAGGCTACTACACATGTTGGAATCCATGGTGATCTCGGGTCTAAGGACTTTGTACCAACACTACCCGAGACCAACTAATGGCACATTAATTCTGTAGTGTCTCATGGTGGGTCTATCCAACAATGTGTTCTCCAACACATATGTCCATGTTTGTTGATTTGGTATCTTCATACCCATGATCTATGAGACATGATCATCAATCAATAAACATGCTGATCTTAGAATCATATTTGTTCCAACAATATGACATATGATCGGGATCGTTTAGAAATATATTCATACATATAGAGTCTCATAAATAAGTCACGTACTTATTGATCAATACAAGATGTCTATATCATGGAACTGAATAACACTTTATTCATAAATACATAAACATTGACGTGATATCCAACATCTACATGTTGTCTCTAGGGCATATCACTAACAATCTCCCACTTGCACTAGAGTCAATCATGTAAGTATCTAATACCCATTGCTCTCGTGTGCGCCTCATGCTTCTGAGGGAGAGGTTTTGTGAGCGGATCACTATGTTGAGATCCGTGTGCACTTTGCATATCTTGACATCACCTCTGTCCACTATCTCGCGGATGAGATGATATCGCCGAAGTATGTGTTTGGACTTCGATGTGACCTCGGCTCCTTGGCTTGCGCAATGGCTCCACTATTATCACAATAGAGAGACATTGGACCGTCGTACTAGTCATCACACCAAGCTCGAAATGAATTTCTTGATCCAAACAGCCTCCTTTGCGCTTCGAAGCGCAATGTACTCGGCCTCCGTTGTAGAATCAGCAAGCGTATCTGCTTGGAACTCTTCCATGACTGCGCCTCCGTTCGGGCAAAACGTGAACCCAGATTGCGATCTATAATCATCCTTGTCTGTTTGGAAGCTAGCATCGGTGTAACCACTTACAACGAGCTCTTCTTCACCTCCATAGACTAGGAACATATCCTTAGTTCTTCTCAAGTACTTAAGGATATTCTTTACGGCAGATCCAGTGACCTTCACTGGATCGGCGGTATCTGCTCGTAGCGCTCAAAGCGTACGAGACATGCGGCGTGTACAAAGCATGGCATACATGATGGATCCAATTGCCGAAGCATATGGAACCATACCCATCTTATTCCGCTCATCATGTGTCGAGGACACCGATTCTTGCTAAGATTAATGCCATGTGACATGGGCAAGAAACCTTTCTTGGAATCATGCATGTTGAACCTTTTCAACACCTTGTCAATGTATGTACTTTGGCTTAATCCAATTAGCCTCTTGGATCTATCTCTATAGATCCGAATGCCCAATATGTATGCTGCCTCCCTAAGTCTTTCATGGAAAAACTATTTTTCAATGAAGACTTGACGGATTCTAGCATAGGGATATCATTTCCAATCAGTAATATGTCATCCACATATAAGATTAGAAATACAATTGTGCTCCCACCGACCTTTTTGTAAACACAAGCCTCTTCTTCGTTTTTGATGAAACCAAACCCTTTGATTACTTCATCAAAACGAATATTCCAACTCCGAGATGCTTGCTTCAATCCATAAATGGATTTTCGTAGCTTGCATATCTTTCCGAGCGATTCTAGATCGACAAAACCCGAGGTTGTATCATGTATACATCCTCGCTTAGGTTTCCATTTAGGAAAGCCGTTTTGACATCCATCGCCATATCTCATAGTCGAAATATGCAAGCAATCGCTAGGATAATCCGAATAGATTTAAGCATTGCGACGGGCGAGAAGGTTTCATCATAATCAACTCCTTGAATCTGTTTAAAACCTTTCGCCACCAATCGCGCCTTATAGATGTGAACATTTCCATCCATATCGGCCTTTTCTTAAAAACCCATTTACACTCAATGGTTTTGACACCATCAGTGGATCAACCAAGTTCCAAACTTGATTGTCGTACATGGATTCTATTTCGGATTTCATGGCTACAAGCCACTTGTTGGAATCGGGTCCCACCATCGCTTCCTCATAGGTCTTAGGTTCATCGTTGTTCAACAACAATATATCACGTTGTTCCGCACTTTGTGTACTGTCGGGTGCACGACGTGATCTTTCGACCTCCGTGGGGCCTGGTGTATCTACAACCGGTGGCGCAACACTTTGCTCCTCTGTTGTGGTTCCGTGGTCGCGAAACGTTTTCGGTGTTTCTTGAACTTATTCAAGATACACCCTGCTCCCACTAACCCTTCTTGAAAGAAACTTTTTCTCCAAGAAGACACCATGTCGGGCGACAAACACTTTGCCTTGTTCCCGATTATAAAAGTAATATCCCTTAGTTTCCTTAGGATATCCCACAAAGAAGCACTTGTCGATTTGGGTGTGAGCTTGTCGATTGTAAACGTTTTACATAAGCCTCACATCCCCAAATTTTGAGAAAAGACAAACTAGGGGGTTGCCCTGTCCATATCTCATATGGTGTCTTTTCAACCGACTTAGATGGAACTCTATTTAGTGTGAGCGCGTTGTTTCAAGAGCATATCCCCGAAGGATAACGGAAGATCACTTTGGCTCATCATCGACCGCACCATGTCCAACAAGGTGCGATTTCTCCGTTCGGACACCCCATTCCATTGTGGAGTTCTGGCGGAGTCAGCGTGGAACAATTCCACAATCTTTCGATGATTACCAAACTCTTGGCTCAAGTATTCTCCTCCACGATCCGATCGTAGAAACTTGATTGTTTTCCCTAAATGATTCCGTACTTCATTCGGAATTCTTTGAACTTTTCAAAGGATTCGGACTTATGCCTCATTAAGTAGATATAACCATATCTACTAAAGTCATCGTAAAGGTAATGAAGTCGATAACCACCTCGGCCGTTGAGCTCATTGGTCCACATACATCGGTATGTACGAGTGCCAATAAGTCACTTGCTCTCTCACTATGTCCCGTGAAAGGTGCCTTTGTCATCTTACCAAGTAAACAAGACTCACATGTCTCAAATGATTCAAAATCAAAAGAGTGAAGCAATCCATCCTTATGGAGCTTCTCCATGCGTTTCTTATTTATATGGCCTAAGCGACAATGTCGGATAAACGTGGGGTTTATATCATTAGAGACTTGCCTTTCGTATTAATGTTATAGATGGGAGACGCTTCAAGATTCAAAACGTACAATCCATTCACCAATGGAGCATGAAAATAGAACATATCTCTAAGATATATTGAACAACCATTGTCCATTGATCTAAAATCATATCTTTCCGCTTGCAAACATGAAGCGGAAATAACGTTTTGACATAGTGTTGGAACACAATAACAATTATTTAATTCCAAAACTAATCCTGAAGGTAGATGAAGTGGTACTGTGCCGACAGCAACTGTAGCAACGCTTGCTCCATTGCCGACGCGCAGGTTCACCTCGCCCCTTCTCAATCCTCTACTTCTTCTCATTCCCCGCAACGATTTGCAAATATGAGCTACGATCCGGTATCAAATACCCAAGAGTCGAGTAGGTGAAGTAGCAAGATTAATGTCTATAACATTAATACCTAAAGCGAAGTCGTACTTTGCTTCTTTTTGAGATCTTCCATGTACTTCTTGCAGTTCCTCTTCCAATGGCCTCTCCTTGCAATAGAAGCAAACGGCATCTGATGCCGCCGACCCCTTCTTGCCCTTCTTTGCATTAGAGGCACTCGCGATCTCATCGGGAGTTAACTTCCTCTTGGTGCAAAGTTTCTTGACAGGTGGTTTGCGCTTAGCCTTCTGCATCATCATCACATGATGACCGTTTTTCTGGATACTCTCCTCATTGTCTTTAGCATCCCATGCAATTCAGCCAAGGTCCTATCCATATTGTTCATGTGATAGTTTAATATGAATGGCTCGAAGCTCGGAGGAGCGGCGGAGAATCACATCGGTAGCCAACTCTTGGCTAAGGGAAAACCTAGTTTTCCGGACTCTCGATATAGCCAATCATCTTTATCACATGCGGGTGACGGGATTCCCTCAACAAGCACTGCACGCAAACAAGGACTTTGAGGTGTTGAACCTCTCGGCCCAAGCTTGGTTCTCAAACATGCCACGCAGTCCACTGAATAATAGTGTGAGCATCGTTGCTCTCATATTGCTTACGAAGCTCGGGGAACATTGTAGCAAGCATGAGGCAGAGACTTATATCTAGGGCATCATTAGTGTGCTTCTCATAAGCCCTCCGTGCGGTTGCGGTGACATTAGTTGGCAAATCCTCGGGATAGGGTACTTCAAGAACGTACTCCTTATGCTCTTGCTTGAGAACAATTCTCAAGTTGCGATACCAATCCATAAAGTTTGTTCCATTTAATTTTTCCTTTTCGAGAATAGATCGCAAATTAAAGGTCTTGGGTGTAGTATTAGCCGTCATTTATTCTACAACGAAAAAGCAAAGTTTAGCACAATGTTTATGCTATGTCTATTGTTAAACAATTTAACATTAGACTCCCATTACGTATTTTCCACCTTCCCTCTAGGTTACGTATTGGGTCAAGATCCACATGTTAATTAATTTTCTAGTGAGCTTTGGTATCCTTTGCTAGAAGATTAATAACATCGGTAAGCAACTCCTTGCTAATCACATCTTTATGTGACTCTTGTTGTTGGTGTGGCATCTCCATGCCCCGGCCCCAACCTATGCCCCAAGGCCCAAAAGCTGTTTAGATAGCCTTGTTAAGTAAACCAAATGTTCTGCATGTATATGTCAGACATATACCCCCTCGTGTTATGATAGAGAATGACACTCTGCTTTGGCGGACCCACCATTGGCAGAGCATAACGGTGATGGGTGCAACATTTGGAAGGGCATCATTACTACTTAATTTTGTGAGGATGCTATCCTATCAAACAAACATATCACATATATGAAAGTAGGTAGAATAGCATATAATGAAATAGTATGGCCCCCTTCACATGGTGATCTCCATCTCCATGCCGGTGTAGAGGATCTCCATCTCCATCACCGTTCTTTCAAGTGCCGAATGCTTGATTTCTTCAAACTAAGCTACTACTATAGAAGCTCTAATTGAAGATTACATCGACTCGCTTGGTCGTGAAAGAATATTACAAGCATTGCACGTATGAAAGAATATTACGAGGGATTACACATATGAAAGAATATTACATGCATCACATGCATCTCATACATCTCATACATACAATAGGGCCATACCATCTCAAAGCATTCTCTGCAAAAACAAGTTAGGCGTAGAAAGCGTTTTCTACTTATCGCAGAGCTACGGCAACGAGACGACCTATAAGGGGGTACGCACACGAAATTCATAGATCCAATCTATGAATTCGCTTACGAAAACCATGTCGGCATAATCATATTATGCCGTCCCGATACACTATCAAGGGAGATGGTTTGCGTAGGCGCGAGCGGCTAACAAGATTGGACTACGAGATAGCTTCGGCATAATCACATTATACCGTTCCGATACACTATCAAGGAACGCTATCTCGGCCGACTCAAACCGAGTTATATGGAAATTGCTTCGACGTAATCACATTACGCCGTTCCGATACACTATCAAGGAACGCAATTACCATTAACTCTCCTCAACAGAATCCCATAAAACCTATTGATCTAATCAACCGTGTGCAAAACTTGTTCCAGATCAATCTAAAACCCGAACTAAGCAAGATTAGCTCGATACCCTTTGAAGGGTTACGCGGAGGCTACGCTAGCGAAAACAAAAACTTTTGCCGCGCAAACCGGGAACACTTGCAAGTAAGGGCCGATAGATCGTTACCGATTGGAGTGTAGTGCGGCGGAATAGCCAATCGGGGCAATCCGATCTGGGCGGTGGCCGATTCCCGGAGGACGGCCGATTTGCCAATCAGCCGATTCGAGTCGTCGGCCGCGTTCTCACGCCTCGCTCCGATGCGCCCGGCCGCGGCTGATTCCACGCGGCCGATCGCTCCGGTGCGGCCGATCCAAAGCCGATCAACGGCGCAACGTAGCGGCGCCTCTGCAGTATCCACACGTCGGGACGGAACACCGTACACCGTGTGCTAGCACGCGATGCAAGGCTAGGGTTTGGCTCGAAAGTGGGGAGGGTTTCCGTGGAGATTGATCTCGGCGACCACATTGCACACGATGCAATTGACGTGTGTCGGCTCTCCACCCCTCCCTCCTTTATATAGAGTTGGCCGACTAGGACTAGTGGCCGATTAGGACTCTATTTTGAATCGGATCTCATCCGTATCTCATAGAGTTGGCCGCCCATACGTTGTAAGCCCATAGGACTCTATCCGATCGGATCCCTATCCGATCGAGCCGTATCGAGTCCAACTCGAATATCTATTCTATCTCCTTAAGCGTGCGACCACAGCAGGTTCGGTATACTCGGTTTCGGCTATAGTCTAACTTAGCCGGCCAGTCGGCTCGAGTCCAACTCAGCCGACGTCGACGACGGCGCCTAGCGGCACATATTGACACCATAGTATACAAGAATAACATCGGCTCGAACATGTAATGTGTCGAGAAATCCCTTTGCCTCACGATACCGGTTAAGCTATAGGCAAGATGTGTGCCATCCCTTCAATAGCTTAACCATTCACTCGAACCGTATTGGATTATACATGCATTGATTGACTCCTCAATCAACTTAGCATGGCCATACATTTCCATAATCCATTACCTCGAGGGGCCAGAGATATCTCTCCAAAGGAGGGGCAAATTCCATCTTGATCACTCACATCCCACTCCATGTTTCATAGCAAACCCGAAAACTACCTTTATAACTACCCGAGTTACGGAATAGCGTTTGGTAGTCCCAAAGTAGGCTACTACACATGTTGGAATCCATGGTGATCTCGGGTCTAAGGACTTTGTACCAACACTACTGAGACCAACTAATGGCACATTAATTCTGTAGTGTCTCATGGTGGGTCTATCCAACAATGTGTTCTCCAACACATATGTCCATGTTTGTTGATTTGGTATCTTCATACCCATGATCTATGAGACATGATCATCAATCAATAAACATGCCGATCTTAGAATCATATTTGTTTCAACAATATGACATATGATCGAGGATCGTTTAGAAATAGATTCATACATATAGAGTCTCATAAATAAGTCACGTACTTATTGATCAATACAAGATGTCTATATCATGGGCTGAATAACACTTTATTCATAAATACATAAACATTGACGTGATATCCAACATCTCCATGTTGCCTCTAGGGCATATCACTAACGGCGGGCCGATGGGACGGGCGGGCGGGCGGCGGCGGGGTAGAGGTGACGCACGCGTGGCGATGGCGACGTTGGCGCGGCGCGGCAGTGCGTGCAGGGCGGGGCAGGCGGGGCGCGAGGACGCCGGCGCGGCGGGGCGGCAGCGCGCCGCCGAGGCACGGGGCGTGAGTGGCGATTGTGACGCATGGCGGGCCGGTGGCGCGCGCGCGCGCGCGGGCGCGAGGACGGGGCGGTGCGTGGCGCGCGGGACCGGATCGGCAGTTGGCGCATAACGAAGAGTGCATTTTTATTTTTCTAATTTTTTCTTTTTTATTTATTTAATTTATTTGTTACTATCAATTCCTCCTGTATTTCACATGTAAACTAAATAGAATTTTTGGCCCAATTGTAATTTAATTAGATTTTAAATTTTTACCCACTTTATTATATACATATATATTATTTTAATTATATATTTCTTATTTTTTATACTTTTTCTTCTTATTTATAACTTAGTATTTTTTTGTATTGTACCCAAAAATTCAATATCCTTTTGTTCAAAAGCAAATTTTTATTAAATCTTAACTTTTTCATAAATCTTTATTTCTAAAATTTTATTCCTAGTATTTGTAGTTTCCTTTCCTTTAGGATTTTAAAACCCTATCGACTTTCCCTTTCAAAATAAATATTCATTTATTTAACTCGGCATCGAAGATTTTTTTAAATAAGAGGCAAATAAATTCGACAAGATGCAATCAATTAAAAGATTTTTGTAAGTTCTAATTTTTATATTTTGATTTTTAAAACTTTGGATTTTAGGGTGTTACACATGGAAACCCGAAACCACACATGTGCCCTACGGCGCGCCCAGTGTCGGAGCACGAGCTCCTCTAAATGGGAAGTAAGGACTCTCCATTTGGAGATTTGTCCGGGGGTGAGGTGAGTTTGGGTCCCTTGTGAGATAGATGAACATAAGTCTATATATAGGGAAAACGAGGGAGGCGGTGGTTTTTAGACAAGTTCGGGCCGCTCGAAGATGCAATACCCTACTTTTGTGTTTTTAGTGGATGGTGATGATGATGTTTACAATGAGTTCTTGGATGGTGTTTTAAATGAGGAGGGAAGAACCTTCCCTTAGGTGGGAGAAGGTGAACCACTGGCTCATTCTCCATATCAGTCGCCCCCTTTTTTTCCTCGAGTGGCCATAGTCTTCTTTTTATAGTTGAAGGGGATACCACGGTGGCTTGTCTCTTACAAATGGGCCCCGAGTACAAGGGTTAGGTGTGTTTGGACCTATTGTCAAGACGTAGAGATGTGTCTCTTCGCCCCATTGTTGCTTGTTTTTCGCGTGGCTTAGAGGCGGATGACGAGGGACGGTTTGTTGGTTGTTGGGCTTGATAGTTGTCATTAAATGGGCGAGTTCTCCGAGGAGAGCACAGGGCAAAATGAGTGCTCGGGTCACCCCGTGCACTCGGGACACCTTGGAGCACTCGGTTGCTTCCATTGATGAAGGTAGATTTCTTGTTGGATTGGACGAGCTTCTCGAAGATGTTGACGATGAAGAAGTTCATGATGAATATGGTTGGATGATTTGCGATGATCGCATGCACTGATTTAACACCTTGAAGAAATATATTTTTAGGTCTCGATAGCGCTCGAGCACAACCCACGGGAGTTGCGCCGAAGGCAAATGTGGCTGAGATCAGCCCATAGGAAGCGCACCTAAATAAAGGCGGGTAGACTGCGCCCGGAGACGATGTGCCTCGAGCGTGCCTCCACTGTGCCTTTAGCACAACCCACGAGAAACCGTGTCTAGGGGCGAGTAATAAATGTGTCCCCATAAACCAGAGATGGTAACTCTAATTCCTGTTTCTTCGGCGGGTACACTGTGGTACTGAACTTGGTACATCATTATCAGGCATGATTCCATCCATAGGTAAACCCGTTTTGATAACTTTGATACCATGCTAACATCATCGGTGATATATACGTCCCAACAATATTATGTTGTAGTATTTCTGATCTCGTAAAGGTCATGCAAATATTTGATCTAACCTCCACAGCTTGGAGTACTAATATTGGTTTTAGAACTTGTGAGTATCTATATATCACTGCTGGGGAATCACCCTTTAGTCCTGGTTTGCAACCCCCTTTAGTCTCAGGTTGTAAACCGGGACTACAAAAACGGGACTAAAGATGTCTTTCTTTAGTCCCGGTTGAAATAACCGGGACTAAATATGGCGGCGTCACGTGGTTGGCTTCACCATCTTAGTCTCGGTTGGTATTACCAACCAGGACTATTTTTTTTAATTTTGCTCCTGCTGCTTGTTTACATATTATGCATATATACGTATAAATACATATATATGCATAATATATATATATATATGTAAAAATATATATTTATACATATATATACGCAATGTATATATATGTATAAATACATATTTTATACACTTATATATGCACTTAAGTAAATATCTATATATTTTACCAAAAATATATACACACATTTAAATATATACATATATTACAATCCTTCTTTATTTCTAATGTTACTGTACATATATTACAAAATCTAAGCCGTGGCGTCGTCGGGAGCACGTGACGGCGGGGGCACGGGGCAGCAATAACAATTCCCGGCCATGCCACGCCATCGCGGCGAGACGAGGCGGCGTGCAGTCCGATGCGGCGGCGGCGGCCATGAAGGGACGTTGGTAGTGGAGGTTTGCAGCGACACGTGGTGGTGGTGGCGCCCGGTGGAGGCGGTCGGCGTCGGCCATGGTAGTGGCACGGCGGTGGCGTCGGCGATAGCGGCGTGTGGTGGTGATGATGACGACTACGAGCTAGAAGGCGTATGACGGCGACAACGTCGGCGACGCGGCGAGATCGGGGCGTCTACGGCGCGAGGCGACGACGGCAAAAGAAGAAGAAGAGATTAAAAAACAACTAAGTGTTGGATCGGTGGAGAAGACGATGCGCGCTAGGATATATATACCCTTGGATACGTAGTCCCGGTTGGTGTCAACAACCAGGGACTAAAATATATTAGTATCGGTTGGTGGCATCAACCAAGATAAAGATAATTTTCCATTATTTTCAATTCATCTTTAGTCCGGTTGTAGCCATCAATTCGAACTAAAGATAATTTTTAGTATTTCCAAATTTTTGTCTTGGCTAGGGTTAACAACCGAGACTAAAAATTAAATCCATTAAATCGGACAAATTAATTAAAATAGTTTAAAACTATTATTAAATTATAATAATCATATATAATTAACATATGTTCGATTTAAAATTGTTTTAAATTTTAAAAGTCATATATAATTAACATATTCCGATTTAAAATTGTTTAAAATTGTAATAATCATATATAATTAACATATGCTCGATTTAAAATTGTTATTAACTTGTAATAATCGTATATAATTAACATATTCCCGATTTAAATATTTTAAAATTATAATAATCATATATAATTAACAAATAGATCTTCAATACATTCAAAATAATTTACATTATCTATACAACAATCTTGGTCAGTACATTAAACATAATTTATGAATCGGCTAGATGCGGAGCGGGCGGACGAGATGACTAGGATGACCTACTCCATCGATTGTGACTTGCTCGAGTGTGGTGCTTCACTGCCTTTTGAAGCTCGAGTTTACATGGTAATACTAGATATTGCACCTCTCTATGTGCTCCTCTAGATATTCTTCCTCTTTTGCCCTTTCTTTTTTTCTCTCTTTTGTGGGCTATCTTTTTTGAAAAGTTCAAATTTTTCTTTTTATTTTTTTGACTTAGGAGCACACAAGAAGTAACCACGAGAAAACAAGAAATAACCACGAGAAAAGCGGGGACGAACAAATCGAATTTTTTCGATCGATTTTCATATATGGAACGTCTCAATCAAAGTACGTATATGAAAGTTATGACTATTTTAAAAACCAACTAAGAATTAGAGAACGAAACGAGAACAATGCGCGCAAAAACTTGGTACACGTGCACAAACTAGATGCGATGGCTGAGGTTTGATGGAAACAAGAGAGAAAACACATGAAGCTGGAATCTAACACGATCTAACCGACAACAAGACCTCGACTAGGACACAAACTCAATCGACGGACTCACGAAACTGAAATATGCAAAGGCTAGCACGAAGGTTCTAGGACGGGGAAAAACAAATGTGACGGAGGTAACACCGATCCGGAGGCTTCGGTCGAAAGATCCAATCCTATAATCTTAGCACCACAACTTCTCTAGTTATCAACCGAGACCTGGACCCGGTTGACCTTGCCAAGAAGGCTAATACTCCATTCTTCCCGCAAACCTTCGTAGAATGACTCTAGCTGAAGGAGAAAGAATAAGTATAAAAAAGCATCTTTACTTTAGTCCCGGTTGGTGTTACCAACGGGGACTAAAAGATCTTTAGGCACATTAGTAACACCAATCGAGACTAAAGTGAAGATCTTAGTTCCGGTTAGATTCTTGTCGGAGCGTGTCGAGTGTCGGGATCTTTAGTCCAGGGTTATAACACCAACCACCGAACTAAAGATTCTAGAGAACCGTTGCCTTTTTTAACCAGAACTAAAATGTTTCTAGTCTTGGTTCCTTGTGGATTTTGATAGATGGATCAAAGATCATTTCTCCGGTAGCGTATACTACTTTCTCTAAACATTAAATATCTATATATTGAAATTTTGTCCCTTCAAAAGAATATTGAGATTGCATATATTAAAATCATATTACTCTTGAAAAATAATGAAAGTAAACCGGGAGATATTAGTGAACTACTGCCTCGAGAAAAAAAAAACATAGAAACTAGCTAGCCGAGTCCGTCACAAACATCTTGTTTTTAAACAGTTAGTGATTTTGTTGGTGGTGGTAGCTCTGGCCTGCAGGAAGCTAGCTATAGCTATCTCAGGTTACTTGCCATTAATTATTTTTCATGTTTCTTAATTTATTGTTTGACGATTGATGCATCAAATTTTCTGATGAAGTGTTAATTAGTCATGCAGTATTTATAACCCCATCCTTTTCTAGTTATATCATTTTGTTGTTAAACCAGGAACATTTGATACGACAAAGAAGCTTCTAATAAAATATTGAGCCATAGAATACAAAATTTTATATGATACCTATGGAAGCTTATAATCATTCTAATAAAGTAGATGCGAAATCATGTGACGAGGTTCTTTATATTCTGAAATTGTGCCACTTGAACCATTCATATGCCTTTGAAACAGAGGATTTTTCATAGGATTATGCGGGAATTGAATTAATTCGTATAAAAAATTTATAAAATTCCTACATTCCAAATAACCACTAGCTACATTTCAATGATGTAATATATGCACTTTTTAATTCTATTAAGGGCTTCTTTGGAAAAAAAAGGAAATTTTAGAGGAATTTGGAGGGTTGGATTTCTATGGAAAGAATTCTTATATGATCATTTGGAACAAATGAAAGGCTTCCCCAAATTCCTTTGAAATTTCTTAGAATTGTCTCAAATCATATGAATTTTAAAGGATTCTCAACATGAGGTTCTTACCTCTTGAAAAATTTCCTTCCTTTGTCCATCTCTTTCTTTTGATTCCTATGTTTTGTTTTTCTTGTGCTTCATCCAAATGATCATTTGTACAGTATTCATGTATTTTACCATCCAGAGGATTTGAGATGAAGACGTCCTAATCCCCTATGTAAAGAGCTTCCCCTCTCTCTATATATAATATATCATAGTAGACTCTCCTATAATGTTTTTTAAAAATGTCAATATTATGCCCTTCTATTCGCATTGCCATCACCTCCACCACGTTAAACTCAAAATTTTCTTATAGGACATAGTTATTGATGTATCAAGTAATTCAACTTGAATTAATTTCCAATTGGACATAATACTAGTTTTGGTCGAGCTAGATATATAGCTAGTTTCTTGCTCGATCGCAAGTGGCTGTGAAACTTAATAAGAAACGCTATTTTCACACGGGGTATCCGTCGTATTTCATCAATTAAACGTAAAGAGTGCCGACAAGAGTTATTGCCAGCCTCGTATGTCATGATCGATTGGTTTAATTTCAAAATCGACATATCGAAAAAGGAAAATAAGTACCACATTTATTATTTCGCTCTCTTCGCTTTCAAAAAAATATATAAAAATAATCACTCTCTCTGGACGATTGCAACTCCAAAACAACCCCAACCGTATACGCTGAGCCCTCATTGGAGAATGCAGGGTAATCCACGTACCACCATGCATCTCCTGATCAAGGAAGAGGCTTAACCTGTAAGAAAAAAATTATCGATATGCTTATATATAACTCGATCTGTCACCAGAATAAACTGTTCCGAGTAAAATTTGTTCTGAACTGGCTTGTTCAGTTTGTTGCCATTTTCAAAATTTTTAAATTTTAATATTACCAAAATTTAAGAAGCTAATAAACTAAATATGTTATATTACCAACCCAGCTCTACTGAATTTTGATAATTTAAAAACTTTCTACCCTTAAAACTTCTATTAAAATTTGGTCAGGTTTAAACTAAACAATACCTATATCAATTTTGATACTATCTAAGTTTGGTAAAGTTTTTTTAAAATCAAGTGAAGTGAACGAACCCGTGATCAACCTGAATGAAACTGTCTGTGCGTGACTTGACACATTGCCACATCACATGATTCTTCTATCACCTCACACCCTTTCGCCCTCCCCTTGCCAGCCAATGACAGAGCCAACAACGCTGTTTAGCCCAGGCGACGAAGAGTGTTTGCTAGTGATCATCAAATCTTTAGATGTGTTATTGATACAAGAATAGTGCATGGAAACGTCGGCGGTAGAGCCTGAACAGCCCAGAAGTTGGCTCCGCCTGTCGCTGGCGTCCCAATGCCACCCTTTCCTCCAGTGCCTCGCGCCACCGTCCTCCTCCATTTTCAGCGGCTCTTGCCACTGGATCTACCGCCACCTGCCGACCTCCGATAGTCTCTAACCAATCTAACGACGAGCTTTTCCCGCAACTGACAATGGCCCATCGCCCTCCTCTCCTCCCCTGCTGTCAAGGCAGCATGCCGCCCCAACATAACCAACGACCCATTGTTGAACTGTCTATCCCTATTAGCTATAAGTCTATCATATTAATTTTTAATAGTAAGAGACAAGGAGAAAGAGAGCATTAATGGGCAACTAAACAAGCGCTCCAAGAACCCCTGACCAACCCACTATTGGGAAAGAGAATATGATGAAAAGAAACATAGTAGTTTAAAGAATAGTCTAGTATTATATATACTCGATGTAACAGTTTTGGAGTAAGCAGGCGACGACATTACTAGACTTGCTCTTATATCAGCTAGAAAACATATTCCACCTTTTCACCCCTACCTCCTTTCTCCCTCCCCAAACCTCAACCTAAAACGTAACCCCTCGGGGTCTTATCGAGATTCATTGGAACTCGCTAGAGACAATGATGAAGGATGAACATCACATAGCAAATTACAAAGTTCGAAATCCACATAATTTTACCTCTAAAAACATATTAAGTGATGTACAACATATTCAATGTAGCAATGGCGACATAGTATAGGGGCATGGGAGAGTACATCTGTACCCCAAAAATTTTGGCAAAAATTACAGTATATAGTATATGTATTAGATACATTTACCATTAATTAGGCCACAATGACTTTCTCTGCACACAAATTAGTTATTTAAGCCCACACAAAATTATCCTTGTATTGCTGCCTAGCTCCTGCACATCGAGAGCAGAGATCAGTTCCCGTACGACTAACGCACTATATAACACAACCTCTCATGAGGATCCTGAGTCGTGACACTTAAAGGAAAACCAAGCCTCCGCGTCTGTGCTTTGCACAAGCTGAATGAGATAGTAAGCTTATGCAAAACAAGACGCTACACTCCTGGAGAATAACATATTTGTCCTGGTTGATAACTCACTTTGTAGTCTCGGTTGTCAAAACCGGACTATGAATCGGGACTAAAGATCGCTATCTTTAGTCTCGGTTCAAATAACAGGACTAAAGATGCAACTTTAGTCCCAGTTGGAGCCACCAAGCGGAACTAAAGATGACGGCGTCACGTGGTGGCTCATGCCATCTTTTAGTCACGGTTGGTGGCTTCCAACAGGGACTAAAGTTTTTATATTTTTTAATTTTCACACTGCTCTTAGCTTGTTCTTTTGGTTTAAACACACACATATATATATACATATATGCAAATATGCATATATATATATATATAAATACATAACACACACATATATAACACATCACATATATATATATGCAAACAACATCAAAAATCTTTTTTAACGATCAAATACAACAAAATGCAACAACAAAATTCACACATATATACAACAAATTGTCCACAAATTTGTTCACACATATATACAACAAAATCGTCCACACTATATATACAACAAAATACAACAACAATAAGTATTTTTCGCTCACCTGGCTGTCGCCTTTGTCCGCTCACCTCCGGTGAGAGATGGCGTTCATTGCCCTGCCCCTCCCCCGTCGCCGCCATCTTCTCCCACTTGCTTGTCAAGGGGGGAGAGAAGAGAGGGAGAGGAGGAGAGAGATGAGGGAGAGGGAGAGAGATCGAAAAATATGCTAAATGTTGGATCGGTGGAGAAGACGATGCGCATAGGGATATATATAGCCCTGAATTTTAGTCGGTTGGTGTCACCAATAGAGACTAAGATAATTTTCGCTATTTCTAATTTATCTTTAGTCAGGTTGGTGTCATCAACGGGACTAAAGATAATTTCCGCTATTTCCAATTCATCTTTAGTCCCGGTTGGTGGCATCAGCCGAGAGTAAAGATAATTTCTCGCTATTTCTAGTTCATCTTTAGTCACGGTTGATGCCACTTGAGGACTAAAATAATTTCCCGCTATTTTCCAAATTTATTTGGTCTCGACTAGGGTTAACAATTGAATAATTAGTAAATATGGCCAAATTAAATTCATTAAATATAGGTTTAAAACAATAATATTAAATTTAATCAAACATAGATAATCCTAGACATTAATGTGCTTTTCTGAATCTTTGTTCCTCTTTTGCCCCTCTCTTTATTTTCATATTCATCTAAAGTTGTTGTTTTTTGGAAAAATTCGACTTTTTGTTTTATTTGTTTTATATTTTTGTAGACTTAGGAGCACACGAGAGGTAACCACGAGAAAATTTAAGCGTAAACAAGCAAAAGATGTGGCTGTGGAAAATTCGGAAGAGCACGCTCGAGAATCGAAAAAGAACCGAGCTCAAAAAAGGCAACCTTACGAGGCGTTTTTGGGGAAATAAAATCGCCGAACACGGTGAAGTTGTGGAAAATTTTTTCTCATCGATTTTCATAGATGGAACGTCTCGATCGGAGTTCGTATGCGAAAGTTATGGCCGTTCTAAAAACCGACTCCGAGTTAGAGGACAAAACGGGAACAATGCGCATAAAACTTGTTACACGCGTATAAACTAGACATGACGGCCGGGGTTTGAATGTTCTTATCAATATTGTACATCCCTCCGATTTGTATATTATCACCAAAATAATTTTACAAAAAAATTTATATATTGAGAATAATTAGTTAATAATAATATGATAATTTGTAATAACAAAATTAAAAAGCTTCCTTCCTATCTTCAATCACCCACCTCTACACAACACCACACTCTTTGAAATTACGAGATCCCCTCAAATTAATTTTAGGCTATTTGAATCATGTAGCAAAATTTATATATTTTTATTAGGTTCAATTAAAAAATAAGCACATTCACTCAAAATTATCTTTAGTCCC